>JASCQY010000036.1:5379793-5393309 GCA_030264315.1 Sardinella tawilis
ACACACACACACACACACACACACACACACACACACACACACACACACACACACACACACACACACACACATATTCCCTGTAGGCCTAATGATCTTCTCGAGTTCGGACGCAGCCCAGACGTCAATCAGAGCTACCCAAGCTGCTATCTGGGTCAGAACTTGTAATCTATGGCTCCTTTAATGATGTAGTCCATAGCCCACCAAAATGTGCCTCAGACCATTTCAATACTAGATTCCCTGTCTTCATCAGAGATGTATTTTTATCTTGTGGCATGGTCAATATTTCCGCGTTCCTGATCTGAAGTGATCATAGCCTGTGAAGCGAGACCTTTCAAGCGAACTAGTCATGTGACACTGATGTACTGTAAAATGCCACAATATTACAAATAATGGGGCAATCCCATATTATTGGTAGGCCTATACTAAAATCTTTAAAGGGAAGCAGTAGCCTAGCCTAGTCTCACCTTCATGCTAAGCCAACGCTATATTAACACAAGATGGACATTTGCATTGGGCACTTCATTTTATTATAGCCTAGGCCTACTAACCAAGGGTTTTCACAATAAAGCCACAACCACCAAAAGAACAAAACAAGCCCTGACTCTGGCCTGCACCGCGCCTCGACTGTGTGTGTCGGGTGTATGTGCTTCGGAGAGTGTTTATCGCAACAGTGACGATGCGAAGCTGTAGTTCAGGCCGGCCCGCTGCGGTGGATGAAAATAAGGGCGAGGAACCCCCTATAAATCGTGGATGGTAAATGACGACAAATGGGTCACCTAAACAACGTTTTGATTAAATTATTTAGGAACCATCCAAGGGACGCTGCTTGGTCGGGTGGTGTATCCTGTCAGATATGATAGCCTACAGAGTGTAGCAATTGCAGGCTCACACATCACTTAGGTGCGTCTCGCACGGCAAAAAAACAGCTACAGCCTATGGTCCTTACCAAAACGACCACTTACCCCAGCTGTCCCTGTCTTTGCGATTCCTGGCCATTGTGCTGCTGTAAACTGGTCTCCGTTCCGCTGCTCAAGGGTGTATCGGTGGTACAGTAGGTCTTAATCACCAATCATGAGGCAACTAGCCTACTCTCCCAGATCACAACGGAAGATGCTCGATCTCATCCAGAGGAGGACGATGAGCCTAGGGAAAGCGCCGACCTTTAAGTAGCCTCTAGAGGGCGATGTAAGACTGATATGTTCAGGCACTAGATTACAGTAGGCCTAGGCTGTAGGCCTATCAGAAAAGAGACTGGAAAGGTTTTAACAACTTAATTTCAGATTTGACTGTGGATATAATTATTGCGAAACAAGTGCTGTGCATGAGTCCAACCATTTTAAAAACGATTAAAGACTGACCAGCAGCCAATTCCAAATGTGAGGCCGTGGTCCTAGTGTCTGTAATACAACAGTTTGACACCAGATGGTGGCATTTATAAACTTCAGTAACCTAGACTACTTAACTTCATGTGTATACTTTTGCGAATATGGTAGAAAAAGACAGAAAGTAGGCTATGCCATTTTAAAATCCCAGACTTTTATTTGCTGTATGGAAGGGGAGATAAAAACAATGTAATGACAAACCAAGACGTGTAACATTTTGTTACATTGCTTGTGGACGTGGCAAAAGTTTAACATTGTTTGGGTTACAATGAATACAATTGGTTAACGTTAATAAATGCAAAATTGTCCACTGACAAGGGAGACAAATTTTGTCCTGCACAGGAGGAAATGACATGCGTCTTGAGGCGGGGAGTGGAGAGTGGCCAGGTAGCTCACTGTTGGCTAGCCAGGCTCGTTCTATAGCATTCGACTTGTGTGTTGAAAAGAAGTTTCAGCCTCCGTCAAACTCTGCGAAACAACCGTTCGGATGTAAATTTCGACGCGAAATTGCAGCGTTTAAAAGATATAATTATAAGTACATATTTTGGACTATAATTGATTATAATAACTATAAAGGTGAGTTCGTAGACATTCTGAATATAAGGTTGGCAGGCAATTAACTTCAAAGCTGTTGAGTTTTCTGCTAGCTTGCTAGCAAACCAGGGAATAACGTTACTAGACGTACAGGGCTTGGTTAACATTATGAAGATGCAGGGAGAGTTAGCTAGCTAAGTGGCCATCTCTGTCGCCTGCCTTCTGTTTGTTTCCAGATACACTATGTGTAAGGTAACGTTACTTTGCTTCGTTTTCGATAAATTAATTTAAATTCCCGTTAGCTGTCATTTGTTGTTGTGGTCTTAGTTAATTATTTAACTAATAGCCAGTGGCAATATTGAAGGATAATATTGTTATAACGTTGTGTTTACCAATGAGCTAACTCAACTCAACGTTAACGCTTTGCAACGACCACCTAACGTTGACGTTGGTGCTAACTCTGGCTAGGTCACTGGATTTGAGATCATGTAACGTTAACTCATAGCTAACATGACCTAGTCCATGATGGCTAGCTTAAAAGTGCTCTCTTATGAATCTGTATTTCTGAATCTTGCTTAACTTTTCATATTTGCCCGGGCTAATGACTTTTTATCTAAAAGTTTTGCAACTCATTTGAATGGATATTAACGACACTTAGCAAGGTGAGTTGCCTCGGTAGGGTTTGTAGTCAACGTAACTAACAGTATAGAGGTAAGATACTGTATTTCAGCCAAGTGTTAGCTTGCCAGGTTACCCAGGTTCTCTTTGGGAAAGGTCTGGTAGCTCGTAAAATCTTTCTTACACAATGTACGTTGTTAGATGGAGTTTAAAGTGTTATTCCAAGGGAAGCACAGTACAGCAGAGAAGTTCATATTCACACAGTAACGTTATTGCTTTGCAGACAAACAGCCTATTCCAATCCTAACTAGCTTACTGCTGATAGATATAAGGAATGTTGCACTTTTTTACGTGATCAAAGTAATGTCAAACACCTGTTCAAATCTGAGTGAGATTGTGATTTAATGCCACCGAGGTTACAATCAATATTTTATATATTTTTTTCGACCAGGAAATGGACCAGAATCCTTACGTGGAAGTTGGAGTAACAATGTGTTAGACCACCAAGGACCAGTTTGTCATAAGACATTTTTTTTCCTTGCGGAATACTCTGTTTGGTGTCTGGAACCTCTTGTAAATGTAAACAAGAAAAGGCAACAACAGACCAGTAGCTAACAACTAGCAAGGAAGCCACAATGGACATCTTTCCCAGACCCAGTGGCGAGATACAACGCCGAAACCCACAGCACGACTTCGAGCTGATTCAGCGCGTCGGCAGCGGGACGTACGGAGATGTGTACAAGGTAACTCGTTTGATCCTTTCATGCAAATGCAATTACAGTTTCAGCGAAGGAACTTCGATCAGGTTCTATGTTTGACATCATGCCAGACAGCTTATTTGGTTGATGACGAACATGAACTATAATATACTGTAAGTCTAGTCTCGTCTTATTGTCTGGTTCATGAATTATACATGTATCGTTGGTTTGCTATGTCAGATTGTTTTTCTGGAAAGTTTGTTGTACAAATGCCTCTAAGGTTGGGAAGCAAAGGCAAGTAAGCCTGAAGTCTTTAGCATAGAGTTGTTAAAAATAAGAGTGAGCGCCCACCAAAGCAGGTCATGCCCAGAGCAATATTAACTTCCAGAATCACTTTTTTATTGTGAGAACATGGATAAAACTTCCCAAAGAAGTTTGAAGGCGAGTTGTTGTTATTGACTGTGTAGCACATGTGCTGCTGTTTTTGCCACTGTCCCGACAGAGGCAGGGTCCCTGGTGTTGAATTTTTAATAAAAGAAAGATGAGTCACAAAGCCATCAACAAAGAGCCGCAGTGAGTTCCGCTTGCTCTCTGAGTCACTGCCACAGTTCACACCACATCACCCCACCCCACTCTACTCCACTCCACCACATTCCACACCACCCCACCTCATCTCATCCACCCAACAGCTTGCCTATAACTGTGGCCATCCAGCCAGGCCTCCGTGCGGTGCCAACTACACCTGTTTGCAAAAGATGGTCAGGATACATCAGAGGAATCACCTCTGTTCTGCTCATGGCAATTCAGTGGAGGAGAATAGTTGCTGTTGATTAGGCTTAGCCTAATAGTTTTTAATTAGGCCTATTTTTGGTGTCTGATTCACATGTCATAACAGGAGAGTTGACCTTAGTTTGCCTGTTCTTAGTGAGCATCAGCATGCTTAGTGAGTAGCAGCATGTTAAGGGAGTTTGCTCTCCCTATCCGAAGTTGCCTTTTTAAAAAAGGCACCCTTAAAATATTATACTTACCATTACAGTAATTTATATGTGAAATAGTATCATTGTTTTATGATATGATCTGAAAAGATTGTTTTTGTAAGAGTTGTATTTTAAACTGCTGTGTGGTGTCTACGTGTGACTAAGAGGAAGACTAGTCAGTGTTTTGCAAGACAGTTCTGAACTGACAACATTCCTATTCAAAGGAGGGGAAGAGAGGAGAAGGAGACTGTCAGCATGTATTTCAAAAGAGCAACAGTGATATTGTAGGACAAGTGTGTGACAGGACGGCGAGCCAGCCAAAACGAAGGGGACATCCATTTAATCTATCCCCTTGCAACGACATGGCCTCTGTATGCTCATAAGTCAAATCAATTCAACCAATGAGCTGAACCCATAATGTTTGTGTTTGTTGTGGGAGTGTATGAACGAATGCCTGATCCATTCAGCTGTAGAAGACCAAGTGTGCGAGTCATTCATGAAGAATTGGCTTCTCCTTGTAAATAAAGGCAGCCGGGCCCTCTTTATATGGGTAGCGTGGAAAATCAACTGGCTCACTTTTTCATTTTGACAGCAGAATCATGTGAGAGCCCACTGATCAGTCCCAGATGCTCTCCGTATGGAAAAGAACATCTCACCTTCTTATGCGAGTCTCTCTAGCTAGATGCAGGCTGTGCCTCTTTCCTATCAAAAGTCAGTCATGAACGCAGTTCAGTGCAGTTCAAATCACATGGTGCTTTTCAACTCTCCTCAGTGAAGCCTCACCAAACAGCCTGTGTAACTGTGTGTAAGATGAAGCGGTGGGAAAGACTGAGACTAACAATTAGGGTCCTATCCTAAGCCCCCCCCCCCATCCCCCCACCCTCCCCATCCGGCTCCCATATAGAAGCTGCTGGAGATGTGTGCCTAACTGAAGTGGAGCTAGCCTGACATTATGCTGTTGTAAATTAGAAAAATGTGTATGTCGGTGTGCGGTGGGATGTGCGGGGCATGTAATTGCATCTCGCCCCTCCCGTTTCTCAGTGGATACCCCCATGCGACTCCTCCCCGATGCGTCGCTGGCGGGAGCAGATCACTGTGATGTGGCCTCTGCCGTTGCCCACCACCTCTGACCTTCCCCACTCTTTCTAAGGAACTGGGATAATGCTTGGGAAGTTCCTGGAAGAGCAGTGAAAGTGGTCCAGTCATTCCCCTCTGGCGTCTGCTGGACCTCCCGGCTTTATTTACAAGTGTGACATTAGTGTGTGTGGGTGTGTGTCAGTGTGTCAGTTAGTGCTTCCTGTTCCCCAGTTGAATGTACTGTATGTGAAAGGAATCTAAGAGAATATACACACAGGCACAAAAAAACCTTTACCTTGGCTAAGTGAATTAGCCACACACACACGGTACACATAAAGAGTAGAAGTAAAGATAAAGAGTAGAAGTAGGTTACTTTCAGGTTCTCTGAAAGTTTTGATGCAGCAGAGCGGTGGAACAGAACTCTCTGTCCCCTCTCTTCTCACCAAACACATGAGCCACAGGCGTGTTCTCCCGGCTCCCGAGTGCTGCAGTGACAAACGACCAGTTTCCAGCGGAACGCCCACTGATGCGCGATACGCCACCATCCACAGTGGTGGCCCACAAAAATACTACTCCTAAAAGTAGTAAATTCGTCAGGAAAAGGGCCGCTTTGTCACGTCTTGCATAACTTCCGGTGCTGCTGCTGCTGCTGCACAGATCAGTGTCTGTCTGTCTGTCTGTCTGTGTGTGTGTGTGTGTGTGTGTGTGTGTGTGTGTGTGTGTGTGTAGTAGGGGGGGATGGAGAGAGGACAGTTGGAGTGTTTTTTTTTTTTGTTTTTTTTTGAAAGGCAGCTATCATGGGTCAGGCTCATTCTTTCCATTTTCCACATGCAGTGGTGGAGCAGGAGGAGTGCTGGATAGGAGCTCCAGAACTCCAGAGCAGGGAAGGCAGGATCCCAGACTTGGCTAAAAAAAAGAGCCAATGCCATGGCACCATAGCCATTCAAATAGATGTGCTTTATTGGAGTTAGGCTGTAACGTACCAGTGAATAACCTGTTTGTTTCTATACTTCTCAGAAGATAAGCCTAGAGCTTCCCATTGGTAATTTGGGGTTTTCCCCAGACAGTGTACCTTAGGCCTATATTTGTGACTGTGTGTGGCTGTGTTAGACCTGTGTGTGCTGGCTTGCTGATGTGGGTCAGTGGAGGTAGTTATAGGATATGTTTTATGTCTTTAGTGCAGCGGCTACTGTTTTACTGCGCCGATTTTCAGCGAGCGATAAGAAAGCTGATAGCTTAACGTATGCTCACACCATTGCTGCTACCTTTAGCACGCACGCACAATTACTTACACTGTAATCAGTTGGCTGGATTGCATAACAAGGTTATTTCAACTGGCCACACATAGCCAAGCACTCTTATATACAGGCAGCCAGGCTACGTAAACACACAGACTGTTACACACGCATGTCTCTGGCACACACGTGTCTTTAGGCTTTCATGCAGACACACACACACACACACACACACACACACATTCATAGGCACTGACTTTATCAGCCTACCATGAGACAGATCATTTTATTTAAGGGGCCTCAGGAGGGTAATGGTGTGGCAGCATGCAGCCTTTATCTGGTGCACTACCATGGCATTGTTACGCTTCACCTGTGGTGACTGCTGACTCCAGCCTCGGCAGGCCGCCCGCTGGTCTGACTGGAAAACGTTAGGAGCTTAATGGAAAGCTGTGTGTGTGTGTGTGTGTGTGTGTGTGTGTGTGTGTGTGTATACACACTGTGCTGCTGGAGCTGTGGAGAAATTCTGTCTTTATGTGCAGTTTTACAGTGTAGTATTCTGTGCGTGGATCAGTCGATATAATGTGTTAGCAAAAATTATAATCATAAGAAAGTCTGATTAACATCGAGACAACGATGATACTTGACACCATTACTCAGTGATATTAGAAACAGCATCCTTTTTCTAAACTTGAAGTTGAAATCAAAATTCTATTCAACAAATTAGTAGGTTAATTCATCCAAAAAAACTCTTATTACAAACTCTTATTATCGTAAAATTTCCATATCATGCTGTTTTCATAATCGGGAGAAGGCTTTATTGTGATTAATCAATCAATTTCATGAATTGCACTGCCCTTGTGTGTGTGAGGGAGAGAGAGGAGAGAGAGAGAGAGAGAATCAGAGAGCAGGAATCAGAGTGAGTGAGAGAGAGAGATAGAGAGAGAGTGAGAGAATCAGAGAGAGAGAGAGATGACTGTCTTGAGCTGCTCTGTTCCTGGTGAGTGAGTGTGTGCCTGCAGAGAAAGTTATGTGGTGGCCTCTCCCATAAGGTCTGCCCTGATCAGACAAGCTGTTGGCTGCTGGAATGCCAGAGCTGATATTCCACACACACACACACACACACACACACACACACACACACACACACAGAGAAAGATAGACTGAAATGGCTGGTTGGCTGGACCCTCAGTATGCACACATTCACAGAACAGGCTGAAACAGGACTGGGGCCTTTTCAAAACAACTGTGTGGTATGTTTTTCTCTCCCTCTTCGCTCCCTTTCTCTCTCGCTCTCTCTTTTCCCTCTGCCTCTCCTCCCTCTGTTTTTCTCTCGCCGCACTTTCTTTCTCTCTCGCTCTCGCTCTCGGACTCGGTCTCTCCTCCCCCCTTTCTCCCCTCTGGACTCACACACACAGGAAATACCGTGCATTTGAGAAGTGTGGCTCAGAGCTCAATATGCTGCTGTGCTACACACACACACACACACACACACACACACACACGTATACCGATGCACACATACCGCTTCATAGATATACATGTTGTTAATCTATGTATGTGTATGTGTGTGTTTGTGTGTGTGTGTGTGTCAACTGTCAGAATGGATGTTGTATATGACTTGCGGATTTCTTTTTCTCGCTGTCCGTCTCACACACAGACACCACAAGGCCTCATTCTCTCACATTCCACCATATACTTCTCGCATATTCTCGACCAGTCTTTACACGCATGTACACACATGCACACACACACACACACACGCACAGTTGTTATGTGAGATGAAAGGGCAGTGTTTTCCCACATGTGGTCGTAGCCATACAGTGCTGCTGAGCCCTGACCCTCTGGCCCCAGAGACTCTGGCTTTTGAAGATTGGCACTGGTGCACGGTTTTGCACCGATTCAAAGCTCTGGGGTCCGTGCCGTAACGCGTGTGTGCGTGTGTGTGTGCGTGTGTGTGTGCGTGTGCGTGTGCGTGTGCGTGTGCGTGTGTGTGTGTGTGTGTGTGTGTGTGTGTGTTTGCGTTTGCGTGCGTGTGTGTGCCTATGCGCGTGTGTGTATGAGAGAGAGAGAGTATGGAGGGGAGCACAAAAGTGAAGTGGTATTTGTAAATGTAAATCTATGTAAATCCATATCCGTCTGGCAACATTGGAAAGATGACTTTCTATATATATCTGTGTGTGTCAGTCAATCAGTATAGCCTGGTTTCCTGTGCATCCAAGGAAGAATGTGTCAGTCGTGGCAGGCCGGCTGTCTCATGTTACCATAGCAGGAACGTCATGTGAGGAGATGCTCGAGTGGTATTGTCTGCATGTGAATGTGCGGAGGGTGGGGTTGGGGTGGTACAGGGTGTTGGGTGTGGGGTCTTTTATTTGTAATGACAGGGGGAGTGAAACCCAAAGCATACCAGCTCCCTCCCAAGGCATCAGCCAGACTCCACAGGAAGGGGTTGTGACCTGTCAGCCGTCGACTAGGCAGCCCAGAACTGGGTCGGCCTCAGATGTGAGACTGTGTGTGTGTGTGTATGTGTGTTTGTGTGTGTGAGTGTGTGATGACACAGTATGACTACTTTGACCCTCTGACACAGAGCCCACTTTGTGCCAGGCTGCCTCACAAAGTGACATCAGTGAGGAGTCACATAGTCCACAACTGTAGCCAGTGTCCTCTTCTGGAGAACCTGCTGCTAGAACTGGAAACACACACACACACACACACACACACACACACACACACACACACACACACAGCGCACAATGATTTGATTTCAAATGATCATACAATGTCTTGGTTATACCTGCTGTCAGACACATGTGCACTGATGTGTGAAATATGAATACAGTACAATATGAATGCAACTCGCGAACATCAGTAGTCAGTGTTGTCTCATTAGTCTGCTCCACTTAATGTGCAAACAAGCCTTTGTTTAGAGACACCATGAGGTGATAACCTGCTAGCATTTAAATAGAGTCTTTAATTTGGGTCGGGGGTCTTCCTTCCTCTCCCTTGTCTAGAGCTGGGCTTGCGTCGAGTTCCCCTTTTGGCTTGAAGAAATGGTGCAGCCTTGAAAATATCAAGGTTAAAAAAACAGATTTGCCTTCCCCATTTAGCTGGGTTCTGCTTCCTTATTCTGGCTGAGCTCTCTCACCCGTTTTCTCCCTCGTACGGCCATGCACCTTCTACCGTATCTCCGTCCATCCTCTCTCTCTCTCTCTCTCTCTCTCTCTCTTTCTTTGTTTGTTTCTTTCTTTCTTTCTTTTCCACTCCTTCCCTTGCTCACGTTCTGTTTTTCAAGTCTTCTTGCCCTGTCCCTTTCTCTTAAGCTGTCTCTTGTCCCCTTTTCTCTGTCTCTTCCTCAGCCACCCAGTGTCTCTTTGAGAAGCAGCTGCAGTTCACCAAGATCACTTGCAGATGCATGATTTATGGTGCCCTTTGTACTGCCTAAGACTGCCATTCCTGTGAATTTATCTGTAATAAATCTTACTACTTGTGCTTTAAGGCGTTTACATTCACACTACTGCACAGTACTATTGTAGGTCTATTGCTTTGTTTGTTTGCTTGTTTTGTCTTGTCTCATCTGTTTCTGCTTCTGCTCAAATGTCTGTAAATGACCTTGAGTTTGAGAAAGACGTTATATAAATGTATTATTTGTTGTTGATGTTCATTTTAATTACATTGAGTTGGATGTATTCATGTAAGCCATGAAAGTATGGTTATCGTGAGCTAGTATTTGCTTCAGCACTACAAGAAGTAGCCGTGTAAAATATTGAGGCTATTGTACTGTAAGTCAGATGCAGTGAAGATAATCAGACATGATTGATGATGGCCCTTGTCCCGCCTAAGACTGCAACTAGCAGCGAGTGTGGACCGAAGGTTCCTAATCTAGTATCCTCTCCTAATGAGCCACCCCTCCCCAGGCCTGTAGAGCTCCCCCTACAGCTGCCGAATTAACTATTTCACACCAAGGTCTTTAAGTCATGCCAGCACATGTGGATTTGTGTAAGCCAGAGGAGGAGCCAGCAATGATGATTTTTGATGGGCCATGTTGATTGACAATGTGTTAAACATCTTGGCTATTGCATGCGTTGGTGCCGGTGGGGCGTCAGCAGCAAAGTTTTTTTTTTTTTTTGGTATAATGATGAGTTTTGACTGTAAAATCTCATACATGACCCATTTCTCTCAGTTTTCATTAGTCTAAATGTTTACTCTGTTGATGTTGGTCAACAAATAAGCCATACAAAGATGATTTAAATAGGGCAGATCTAACAGAATTATTATTGGTTATGATAATTCAGTCTGGGATCAGATTATGATTGTGTGTGTGTGTGTCTGTCTGTGTCTCTGCCAGCAGCCGTATATTTAGTTGAGGGCAGGATGGGTTTGGACAGGAGTACATGTTACGGGATGAAAAGATTAATCTCCTATTCCGGAATGCTGTGGAGAGAGAGAGAGAGAGAGAGAGAGAGGGAGAAAAGCATCTGCTGTCTTAAGTGTGTGTGTGTGTATGTGTGTGTGAATGTGTGATTTAATGTGTGTGTGGAGTGACGGGTCTGTTTACTTGAGGTTGCCTAGACCCCTCAGAGCATTCTCAGAAGAACTAATCTGCCTGGTACCTGTAACACTTTTTTTTTTTAAACTGTGTGCTTGTGAATGAATGAATGAGTAACTGTTGACTGTGAGTGAGTGTGTGTGTTTAGAAGGGGTTGGTGTCTAAGAAAAGACAGATGAATGTTCAAGACTGTTTTAGCACAGCCTCATATAAAGCGTCATTATTAAATTGGATGCTTTTTTTTTCTCATCTCAGTCGATGATGACAGTTTGTGCCTCTGGGCTGTAAGTATGTTTACTCTGACCCCACCCACCCCTCCAAAATCTACTCTCTCAGTTTTATTTGTGGTCCTTTGCCCAGGTGTGTGTGTGTGTGAGTGTGTGAGAGAAGGACAGCTGTTTTTTCTCTGATGTGCTTGGCTGATAACAGGGCTATCAGTCCATGCTGTGTGTGTGTCTGGAGGGATGGAGGGAGTGTCCTGGTTTGGGCCCTGAAATAATGACCTCCAAGCCCCCAAGGTGCCATTTCCACTGGCTTACAGAAGCCAGCTCTCCCAGGTCTCTTCTCGTTCGCTCCAGTTCTGTGGGGAACTGGGTGTTTCTGTTCTGAAACATGTGCTGTATGTGCGCTCACTCTGAGAGTGCTGGGTGGCGCCGTTGTCACCCCCAGCGACCTGTCACCTTAGAGAAGATGCAGGGAGTTACCCAAAATGTTGAAACCTTTCTCAGCCAACTGCAGTGGGAAACTCTGACCGGGGAAATGCACAGCACTTTCACATTGTTTGTCACACAAGGCGTGTGTGTGTGTTTGTGTGTGTGTGTGTGTGTGTGTGTGTGTGTGTGTGTGTGTGTGTTTGTGTGCATGCACACCATTTAGTAAATAAATTGAATGAGAAAAGACCTCAATGCCTTTGTGCATGGTTATGTAATAATGCAGGACACACACACACACACACACACTTGTTAGAATTTCTCCTGCATCTGACTCTTGCTTGCCCTTTTATGAGAATCATCAAATGATTTGATTCATGATGTTGACTCTGACTCTTGACTGCTTATTCAGTTAGAACGGCTTTAGGTCTCTCTCTCTCTCTCTCTCTCTCTCTCTCTCTCTCTCTCTCTCTCTCTCTCTCTCTCTCTCTCTGTGTTGTTGTTGGCCATTTTGGTGTTGTGCTGTGCATGTTCCTTGTTTACCAAGGCCCTCTAAACCTTTAGTTTAATTAAACTCTAAGCCTTTGGGGAAGGTGGGGGGGTGTACGAGTGTGTGTTTTTGTTTTGTTTTTGTGATTGCCCAAGAGAGGCTTAATATGGCAGTGTGTTTGCCTAGGCACGGCGCAAGCACTCACATGTAGGCTACCGCTTTTAGCTGGCTAGCTCCGAGCTAGAAGGAAAGAAAGAGAAAGAAAGCCACCTCATCACCTCAGCCCTGTTGTGTCGATCAGGCTGTGGTTCCTGGTGTTTCTGCAGGAGGAAAAGCTCCTGGTGTCGGTGGGCCGCTTGTGGCTTGTGTGCTGGTGCTGCTGCTGCTGCTGCTTTTGCAGTGTCACAGTGTCACAGAGTGTAGGCCTACACTTTCTATCAGTCTGCATTACATGTGGTGGGGATGTCATAGTACAGTCATTCACAGTTGAGATTGCACTTTTCTGCATGTGTGTGTGTGTGTGTGTGGGTGGGTGGGTGGGTGTGGGTGTGGGGGGAGGATGATCCAACTATTCAGCATTAAAAAATAAGCACCTTGTGGCTATGTTTTGCTAGGAGAAGGAAGCCATAGTGCTCTCCTCTGATGAGATTTGCCACAGACTTTGAGTTAACTTGCCCAGGTTCGTCATCTGAAACCACCTACTTTGAATATCCCCAGAGGCTCTGCACTGATTTTGTTGTGCTGCGTGTGTGTGTCCTCAGTGTCGATGTTGAGTGTCTTGAAAATGTAGGCTTTTTTTTTTTTTTTGCAATTTTGCAGTAGATGGACACACACACAGCTGCTCTGTGGACATCGCTGTCGGAACTGCTGACAGGCGAGTCACAGAGGACACACTCACATTCCTCCCATCACAGCCTCCCACACACTCGTTCTCTCCTTCACCAGCCTCCTCCTCTCTCCTCGTACTCTGCCATGTTTGTCTTATCTCCTGTCGTCTCTTCTCTTTTCGAGTGTCCGATGCGCTGCCCTCTCCTCTCCTCCTCCTCCTCCTCCTCCTCTTCCTCTCCGGCATTCTATGCCATCTACGTTTCTCTCTTCAGCGTCTTCTCTTCAATCTCTTTATTTCCTCTTCCCCCTCTTGCTCCTTCTCGTCTCCTCAGCTCTCTTCTTCTACCCCTCTCTGTTTCTACTTTGCGCAGCTTTGTTTTCTTCCCTCCTCCTCATTCTCTCACTCCCTCTCTCTCGCTCGCTCTCTCTCTCTCTCTCTCTCTCTCTCTCTCTCTCTCTCTCTCTCTCTCTCTCTCTCTCTCTC
>JASCQY010000036.1:5412161-5417440 GCA_030264315.1 Sardinella tawilis
CACACACAGACACACGCTGAATCACTCATAGTATTTTAATTGTAAATCAATCCAGTGACTGCATACCCCACTGTGTTGGTTAAGTCAAGTGACTGACGCCCACCCTTTGGTGTGTAATCAAAATTTGTCTTCCAGCAGCAACACTCTTAAACAAGGAAACCCTCCTCCACTCCCCCCAAAGGTAAGCCTGTGCGTGGCTCTGTGGTTGTGTTTTTTAGTGATTCATTTATTGTTTTAGTCTGCATGCTAACGAGAGAGCTCTATATCAAGCAAATTAGAATAGCTCTGAATACTGTATCTGTCCCATCCCTTCACTTGTCTATCTCTCTCTCTCTCTCTCTCTCTCTCTCTCTCTCTCTCTTGCTCCTTCTACCCCATCTCTCTTTTTTTCTCTGATTCTTCTCATTCACTCATCCACTCTTCTCCTCCCTTTCCTCAGCTCGGTTCCTCATTCATCTTCCACATCGTTCAATGTTCAGATGAAGGCTTGACATAAGGCATTTGTTTCTGCCAAAGCAGTCATCCAAAAAGAATACAGTGATCAAGTGTGTGTGTGTGTGTGTGTGTGTGTGTGTGTGTGTGTGTGTGTGTGTGGTGTGTGTCTCTGCTCCTCTCTAGCCGCGCTTGAATAGTTCGTCTGACGAGCTGGGCCTGAGCGACGGCATCCTGACGGTGCGTCGCTTTCCCAACCCCGACAACGGACCCGCCCCGGGCCCTCGCCGCCAGAGCACCCCGGAGCGAGGCAGCCAATCGGAGCACAGCCCCCCGGATCACCTATCCGCTTCAGTCAGCAGCCCTGGCCTGCTCTCACACACCTCCGAGCAAGGTATTCACACACACACGCACACTCACACTCACACACTTACACAATCACACACAGAAATGCTAACTTTGAATCTTCTTTGGCACTTCATACCTCTTCAACATCTTGCAAATTTCTATACATATATATTTATATACTGTATATGCATACATACAATATTAGTGATATTGATATTTAATCTAGAATTTCCTTTTGTATCAATTAAGTATCTCTATCAATCTATCTTTGCATCCTTCTATCCATCCATCACTGCTCTGAAAGCTTCACTATCCTCGTGTCTCTGAGGCCCCTTCCTGCCCTTCCCACTCTGAGCTAACTCTTGTCTTGTAGTCACGTGATGTTATATTCTCTAGAGCTCTTCACATTTGGATCTTTTCACTCTTCTGCATTCTTTCCCTTAATGGACACATACTTTCCTCTCTTTCTTCTCCTGCCATCAAAGCGCCTCCTCCTGTTAAAAGCAAAGGTAAGGGAGAGGCCACGCGCTCCGCATCAGACTTGTTGTGTCTTTGCTCAGCACAGAGTAGATGTTGTTCATGTGTTCCTGCTCCCAGTCACTCATCCTCTCCTTCTCTCTCTCTCTCTCTCTCTCTCTCTTTCTCTCTTCTCTCTCTCTGTCTCTCTTTCTCTCTCTGTCTGTCTGTCTTGCTCACTCTCTCTCTCTCTCTCTCTCTCTCTCTCTCTCTCTCTCACTCGCGGTTCCAGATGAGGACTCGGACAACAGTGTAAATGGTGACAGCCCTAGACCTCCCCCCGGTCGACCACAGAGGAAAGAAAGGAAGGAGTATCCTGTGAGTGTCACATACACATTCACGAGCAGCCATGTGTACACACACACACACACACACAGTCACACACACAGTCACACACTCAGCACCCCCACACACACCACACTATAAAGAAACAAAGAAGAATCTGTGGTAACACACAGCGTGTGTGTGTGTGTGTGTGTGTGCGTACTACAGTATGATGGGCAATGTTATTCTCTACTGCTGGGCTTTATTGCACAGTGGTGTGTACACACAGTAGAGGTTTATTGCAGACCTATTGTGGAAGCTGTGTGTACTACAATGGGGCTTTTTCTGTGTGTGTGTGTGTGTGTGTGTGTGTGTGTGTGTGTGTGTGTCTACTCCCCAATGAGCACATTGTACTGATTCTCTTTCTTCTCCCAGCAGAAACCAGCTATCAATGGCCTTCCACCCACGCCTAAAGTTTTGGTGTGTATCTGCCTTTGACACTCCCGTTCTGGTCCCATTTCTCGTTTATCATCCTGGATTACTGACTAAGTGTGTGTGTGTGTGTGTGTGTGTGTTTGTGTCCTCCACAGATGGGAGCATGCTTCTCCAAAGTGTTTGATGGTTGTCCTCTAAAAATCAACTGTGCCACATCATGGATTCATCCTGATACGAAAGGTATAAACTGTGAGGCAACACACACACACAATCCATTACCATATGTCATCACCAAAGGTGTTTAAGCCATTTGTGTTTTGTTTTCACAGATCAGTATTTGATCTTCGGTACAGAGGATGGCATCTACACACTTAACCTGAATGAGCTACATGAAGCTACTATGGAGCAGGTTTGATGATTTTGTGTCTGCATGTGTATCTGTGTGTGTGTGTGTGTGTGTTGTGTTAGGCAACGTGCATGTATAATAGGCATCTGTGTGTGTGTGTGTGTGTGTGTGTGTGTGTGTGTGTGTGTGTGTCACACTGTGAGTGTGGTAGAGCTTTCCATCTGAGTAGATAGAATAAACCCTGAGGCCCAGGCTCAGTGTGTTGTAGTCCTGCTGAAGGCCGCTTGTGTGTTTGGCTCCTGCAGCTCTTCCCCAGGAGGTGCACCTGGCTCTACATCATCAACAACAACCTGATGTCCCTGTCAGGTGAGTGAGGAGAGAGAGAGGAGGAGGAGGCGCCCAATAGGTGGACAGTTGCAGTAGTTAGAAAGGATGTATAAAGGATGGCAAAATAGTCCGACAAGTAGAGGAGATGAAAACCCATCAGCATACATTCTTGTGGGTAAACGAGGTCTTGCAGAATGGAAATATACTGTAGTCCTCCGAAACGTAGAAACACTTGTGCCTGGTCATTCCTGGGTCAGTCAGAGAGGAAAAAAAATGCGCTGAGCTGGCATGAATAACGGTGGCGGTTTGGCCGATGATGTGCTCGCATTGTCACATTCATGGTGATTACTCACCGACTCCACTAATCATTCACTCTGTAGCAGCTCGCTAAAAACAGACTTCCTGTCGTACAGTAGTTGCCTTCCGAAAAACAGCAGATAACAGGATTTTATGACCAGGATTTTTACTGCCTCATCCGACATGCCTCATCTTGCACGTCCGATGAAAAACCGGACTCTTAATCGTTTCTTTTGTGGTGGGAATGGCTCCTCATTAAGTAATTACTCTGTCATTAAAGTGTATTGACAGGTACTCAAACGTAAGTACATTTCTAAGTACCAAGTACTCATACTGGCACTCAAACAGTGAACAGAAACAGTTAAGTTGTGAATGGGTTGAGAAAGAAAAAAAAACAACTTAAAAAACAACTTTTCTCCCAGGACCTAGATTGTATACTAGGCACTGCCTTGTGACGACAAAGCCAAATGTATGGACCGGTAACAGTCTGGACAGGGAGGGGTGCAGGCCTTGATGGGCTTATTTTTATTGCACGTCGCCCTGCGTTATCAGTCTCTCCTAAGCACACATGTTGGGTCACCAAGCAAAATTGTCTGTCTGCATTTCTTTGTGTGTGCTGCTATCAGCAAGCCATAGGCATGTGTGTGTGAAAGCCATTAGCTGTTTTCTGTGTTTATGGCTCTGTGCATTGAGCGCCATAATGGTTCCTGTTGAGACATGAGTCAGATCCCCATGACCCCTAAAACACAGTTTACATCAACGCCACACTGCTGCCCTGTGAGATTATATTGATAGATATGCATATCAGCAAATGCAGTTCCTTTGCTGTGCCATGACCGAAGGGATTCTTTTACCAATACACTTACAGTATCCGTCGCATGCGCTCATAGATGAGCATGGAGATGCTGTGGAATATCTGTTTATTTGTAGAGTGTACATTATGTACCGTATATGAAATGTTAAGGTTCAAGAGCAGCTCTTTTTTTTGCCTGGTTATCAAGAAGAACTTCCAGATTGTGGTGTGTCAGAGGAGAGTGATGGCAGTAATGCTCTCTGTAATGAGGTGTGAAAATGTGAGCATCTTGACACTCTACCGAGAACCGATGGAGAATGACCCTTTTATTGTGCACTGGCCCATTGGGTTATAAAATGCTTGCTTGCTCAGTATAATTAGTGAGCCAGGTCAGTTTGAGAAGTCATGTCCTCTTTGGTGCTACTGTATCATGTTCAACACATGAAGCATTGTTTTTAATCAGGCAGCGTAATTATGCAAGTGTCCACCAGGGGTACTCCAACTCTATGGAGGAAATGTATTTGAGTGCTCAGTGGATAAAACAGTTGCCCTTATTATCCCCTAAAGTGCTGTGCCACACTCAGCAATCAGCTTTTGTGCATTGAGTGTTGCTACGTACATCTTGCAGTCTAACGTCCTCTTTGTTTTCTCTCTCTGCCCCCCTGTCGCCTCTCTCTTATGTCTTCATCTTGCTGGCTTCTTGTCTGCCGTCATCAGAAGGTAAAATCGCACAACTTGTCTGTCTGTGTTGATTGCGGGTCTTTTTCCATAAAGGCTCTATGAGCCTTGTGCTTCCCTTTTCTCATCCCGGTGTCTATGCATGCTGACACACACACAAACACACACACACACACACACACACATACATACACACAGTTGATCATTAAAGTGATCATTAAAGTGCATTGTAGAAGCAGCAGCAGCTGCTGGTGGTTATGGTTATTCACCACATGTTGAACTGAGGGCAGCCTCACAGTCTAAAAATGCTCCCGTGGTCATGCATGTGGGAAGAAGGTCGTCACCTGGGTCAGGATGGAAGCAGCCAGGACACTGAATTGCATCTTTTAGGGATTGGCCCTCAGGATCAGGCTGCATCCGCAACATTCCCATCCGAACTCACCAGCACGCACCCTACAAGCTCACCATATTTTACTGGCCTGACCAAACCTCTAGTCCTGTTTTGTTTGTGTGGAACGGTCAGACACGTCGCCTCCACATTCATTCTGTTGTCTTCCTCCCCTCAGGGAAGACCTCCTTCCAGCTCTACTCCCACAATCTGATTGGGCTGTTCGACCAGCTACGGAAGACAGGCCCAGGGTTTCAACCGCATCGCTTTCCCGACAGAATCCTTCCCAGGTCTGTGTGTGTTTGTGTTTGTGTGTGTGTGTGTGTGCGTGTGTGTGTGTGTGTGTGTACATGCATGAATTTGATTTTGTTGGTGATCAGCAGGGCTTTGAACCGGTTCAAGGAACGAAAACGAAAACCGGGAACTTTTTGTTTTTTTCACGGAACAGAAACGAA
>JASCQY010000036.1:5442823-5452823 GCA_030264315.1 Sardinella tawilis
CATGTGACAACAACCCTCATTTTCACTATGTTCCACCACTTAGATTTTTCTATACTTTTAGTATGTCATAAGGGAAGGTTTTATGAACATATATACCAAAAATCATTTCTGTTGCAATTACTTCTAGGTCAAACCTTATTTTTCCTGGACTAATTGTACAATCTAGGCTATTACTAGTGATTCTAGATAGAGATACTTTATTCATCCGGAAGGAAATCTGCAAATGTTACAGAGCTAACCTCACTCCGTCCATGATGCCTAAAAGGATGTGGTAATAGCATGTAGCCGACTTTGGGCTCCAACTGTCTTGCCAGCATGCCTCACGTGTTCTCAGCTTTTTGATTAGTCCCCAATGTGTTCTGTACCCATGGTGCTTTGCAGTATACCGGTACATGGATTTCATCGGATGTACTCTTTTTATTTGCAGCTGATCGTAGCCACAGAACGTGAGGAGATTCCTCGTCTGAATGCTCTGTATGAGCGAGGCCTGAAGAACAACGTGCGAGACTTGACAGTTGTCGACGCCAAAGGCATCAGAGAGAGAGAGCCATTCTGCAGGGTGAGTGTTTGTGCTCATGCATGAGGGTGTGTTTGCATGCATGTGTGTATTTGTACCATGATACATAGGTCATCCTGTGCAGTCCAGCCCGGGGGGTTAACCTCAAAGCAACCTGGGATAGTGAGGTGAATGCACTCAGCAGTCGAGCAAAAAGCCCAAGCTCCCAGTCAGCTGACTAGGACACTCTTGATGTGTCGGGAGGGAGGTTTAACATCGCTCTACACCCGCAGCTAACCTAGCTGGTATCCGTTACACTCACCGCCCTGACCTTTCCTCCCGTCAAGGTTCACGGCACCACCACAGCACGGTAGCATAGGTCATCCTGCACAGTCCAGCCATGGGCTCAAACCTGCGACTTCACAGCAACACAGCACCCTCGGATCGGGAGGCGAATGCCTTAGCAGTCAATCGGAAAACCCATGCTCCCCTCAACTAACTGGGAGGGAGGTTTACCAATGTTCTAAATGTGCAGCTAAGCTAGCTTGCATCCGTTTCATAGGCATGGAAGGAGAAACGTTGCCAAAAGTATATGAGAGGAATAATACCTTAATCACTCATGCAACCTTGACCTTTGGCTACCCTTGAATACAGTGACATACAGTACAGTAGTGATAATACATTAACAAAGAGTTGGCTACAAATCAACAACTCTAATAGGCCTATAAGTTTTAACATTAACATTTGAGTAATGGTAGAAGTACAGATGGCAAAAAATAGTAATAATGCTATGATAATAATACTAGATCACAATCATTTCTGTCATATTTAGGAAGGAAAACATAATATATATCCTACACAATATATTATTTACATCATACTTGACAATTCATGCATAAATTGAAAATAAATGAATAATAAACAAGGCCAATAATAATGCATTGGTGACTCATACCCATGCCTCATAATGCAGACTCTACATATGGCAACAAGATAAGAAAAGGTTTGCGCTAATGTAATAGTTTCATAATAATCTACATACTGATTTCTCTATGGACAGTCTGAAAAGAGTTAAAAATCTCTGCTGTCAAAAAAAACTTACAGTATAACTAAAGTGTTTGAAGTGTGTACAGTAAGTAGGCTATGGTAAGTTTGATCCCTCAACCTGCTTGAGAGATGCATTGCGTTGTGCATTTTGTTATCACAGTAAGAACCACCGTAGCATAATACTGAAGTAACTGAAGACCTGAGGAAATGTGTCCATTGTGTTCATGTGTTTTAGGGTATAAAGGCTCTGGACTCGCCCTACACTGGCATAGTAGACTGGCGCAGAGTCGCCCTCTGGTACGGGCAGGATTTCGAAGAGGCAGGGGGAACCGTGGCTACGGAGTTTGAGGCCACTGATATCACTGTGGTGAAGGAAAGTCCTGCCAGAGGCACGGAAGGTACAGACTCTTTTGCATGTGTGCACACACGCTGAATCAGCTTTGAGCTAAATAACCATGGATGTTACAATCATTACATTATTTGCATGTCTTTTTTTTTTGTAGGTCTTAAATACCCCATTGTCATTAGAAGCTCCAAGGTTAGTCAGATCAGAACGATTAAACATTAGAGCTTTCTTACATGATTTGCATATAGACCATTATGTGAGGTCTTTTTTTAATTAAGATGTCTTATGTGTGCGTCTGCGTAGGGCGATGAGGTGCACTGTCGCTATGTGTTGACTTGTGGAGGTCTGTACTCTGACCGCCTGTCCCAGATCTCGGGCTGCAGTCCCGAGCCTCGCATCGTGCCCTTCAGGGGGGACTACCTGGTGCTCAAGCCAGAGAAACGCTACCTCGTGCGGGGAAACATCTACCCAGTGAGTTCGATACCTTTTGTACAATTTCATTAGCGAGAATTCAGCACTGAGTTGTCTAAGGTTTGGCTTGGAGGTAATAGGCAGTATCATTGAATGTCAATGTCAGTTTGATCCTAGAGTTAATCATTTTATGACATTCCTCTGGGATCTGGGAAGCATCTTTGGATCTTTTTGTATAAATAAAGCATTTATTTGAAAGATAATATCCAAAAGCAGAAAGTTGCACTATGTCAGATTATTTGTGAAATATTGGTTCATGTGCAGGTTCTTTTTTGCATGTAAATGTGTTTTGTATTACTAATGCATAGACTTTGAAGAAAGTCCTAATTAGATTTCAATCAGTCTTAATAAAACAATCTATTTTCCTTTTTACTGATGCATATTAACAGGTGCCAGACCCTCGTTTCCCATTCCTGGGAGTTCATTTCACCCCACGCATGGATGGCAGTGTGTGGCTGGGCCCCAATGCAGTCCTGGCTTTCAAGCGGGAGGGCTACCAGCTCTACGACATCAACGTCAAGGACCTCACTGATGCACTTTCTTTTAGGTATCAGAGATGAGGACTTTAAGTAGCAAAGTCTGTGCATGTCCAATGCAACCCAAACCGTTCTCAAGAAGAAGTCACAAATGATGAATTCAAAATAAGCTGTCTTTTTTTTGTGATATTTTGAATAGGAATTCTCACAAGCAAAATACATTTTTCAGTTATGGCAAAAATTTTGTCTCTCTCCTTTAGAGGTTTGCAGAAGCTGGTGGTGAAGAACATAAGCTATGGTTTGGGTGAAATGTTCCGAGGCGTGTTCATTGGAGCACAGGTGAAGATTCTGCAGAAGTTTATACCTGAGCTCTCCTTAAGCGATGTAGTCAGGTAAGGTTCCTGAACCATCAGTTTGCTATAATCGATATATATCAATAAAATAAGAAATTACTTGAAATTCTACTGCGATTGTACTATAGACATTTGAGATATCAGTACGTTGACAATCAGATCTGTGGCAAATGCTGTTTTTTCATCATTTGAAAACTTGTATGGTCATTGTAAATTGCATGATGACAAAGATCTTATGTGTCTACTATTATGGTGGTTGGAGGAGTCCTCTTTGTCGTGAGATGTATTGTTATTCAATCCAGTAAAGTCTTTTTTTTTTTTTTCTCATATTTAGTTTTTTCCCTTGCCTAATTTCTGTGTGTGTGTGTTTGTGTCTGTGTCTGTCACAGGGGTCCATCTGGAGTGCGGGCTCAGGCACTGGACGTAGACGGGAATCTGGTGGATGACTTTGTGTTTGATGGGGGCACGGGCGAAGTGGGCAGCCGGGTGCTGCACGTGCGCAATGCTCCCTCCCCTGCCGCCACCTCGTCACTCGCCATCGCTGAGATGGTGGCTGATGAGGTTGAGAAACGTTTCTCCCTCTGACACACTGACACACACACACACACACACACACCCCAAAAGAAACTTATACACGCGCTCAGACTCTGACAGAGGGCACAATCACTGTGCACTGTTCTTCCCAGTTACTGTGACTACCCTACCCAATTACGTCATGGCCGGCCGGTTGTCCCATCTACATAGTGGGCTCCGTCCCAGCTTTCCGTTAGCCCACTTCTCCACCGACACCTGACCTCCCCTTTAGTCCTCACTCTCTCCTTTACATCCCATGTCACCCTATAGGCCAGGCCCCACATCGCTGCCCTCCATATTCCTTTCACCTGTGGCTCAGCCCCGTTACACTCACGTTACATCTGCCTTTACCGTCGGCTTGGTTTCCGCAGCTGCCTCCACAGGGGCTGAGCTCACCGACGTCTGGACGGGACGGGAGCCAGCTGACACCCTATGTAGCCTACATTTGCGTTCGTCTATACGATGTTTACACGGATCGGTTCTCCCGAAAGGGGCGAAGGGAACGGGGGAATAAGAAGAGGATCGTGCCCATCATGATTGGGATTGGGTTCTGCTGTGTCTGGACTTTGACGGACAACCGTGACTGATGCTGCCAGGGCCCGGCCAATGTAACCCCAGAACTTAATTGACTCTGTCGACGTTATTAATTGGGATTCAAGCCTTCTTGTTGAGTCAACTGCGTTTTCATGCGTGTCTGCAAATAGATGCTTTCTACAAAAAGTACATTCTGCAAGATTTTTGTTTTGTGCTTTTGTTGAAATTTGATAGATAAGGGCTTCCTTCTGCTCACTCAATGCAGTTGTACTACTGTATTAGTGAAAATGAGTGTCAGTGGCACACTTAACTGTATTGGTGTCAGCATGGTTAGGGGTGCTATCTGTCGGGGATCTACTTGGTTTTTAAATCCGCATGGCACTGGTGGTCTGCTTTTAAACTTCTCTGAATTATTTACCATTTCCTATCTGTCATTTGAACCAATCACATCTATTTGTTGTTAACAGAACTGAAAAGGTATGACTTGAAAATATATAATCTATCATTACTTCACACATAGATGTAAATTCAACTAATGTGGTTTCACTTACGAGATGCTAAATGGTAACTATCGACACATCAGTACAACAATGGCAGCCATTAGGGAGGAGGAATGCAAATTAAAAAACAAAATGTAAATTGGAAAAAATATTTTGATTTTCTAACCAAGACCAATGTCAAGATCTGTAATTGTATTCTAAAATATTTTTGTGTACTTCATTTTGAAACATTTTTTTTCATGTAAACTGCCAAATTGATTGTTTGATTGCACATTCAAGAACAGGAAACATTTTAAGCCCATGAAGAATTATTATTTTGTACTTTTACATTAGGATTTTTTAAATGATGTAAAACAATGGGTGTAAAGAGTTCAGAGGTATTCTCTTTCATTATCTCTCTAGTAATCAACAATTTCAAATACTGCCAGCACAGCACAGTGGATTGAATGTGTTAAATTACAAAAGTAGCCCATAGCCTGTATAATTATTTGTATGTATTTTGACTGCTGTTTAAATATGTTGAACTGTCAAATAAATTATAATACAATGGTTCTGTAAGAGGTTGTCAATGGGAGTCAGCACCTATAAGGGAGCACAGCTTTGTATATTACAAATTTACATTACTAATTCCTAATGTTCAGTTATGGGAAGCTTCAATAATTGATTTTTGGAAATCATGGCAAGCTTTCCAACTATATGCACAATTTATAATAATATAGTCATGAAATAAAATGAGCTATATTGTGACAGATTTACTTTCAAACTGACGCATGTAGGTGTATTGATGAGAGACGAGCCATAATGCAGACAAAAGTTTACACTGCATAGGTGAAACTAATAATTTACGAATAATACGGCAGTTCCATTATTTTGACGCCTGTGTAAAAAACATGTTAGGCTGTCGACTTGTGCAGCCATTTGATAGTCTATCTGTGAAGGCAACAGTTGTCATGGACCCAGTGAATGTGAGATTTTAAAAAATTCCACTGGGTGGCGATATTGTTTAATTGTAAATGAGAGCCGTGATCGTAAATGAGCTAATAATGGCAAGCGTGAACTACTGAATACAACGAACAATTTAGAGGGAAATTACAACAAAAAACGTATGACGACAAATAGAGCCTAATACATAGCAATGATCTATTGAACATTGGACTTGGCGTACTATCCTACTATGATGGACTAATTATAGGGCTCAGGGCAATAAAATGATCAGCCCTATCAGCTGCCAATGTAAAACTCAGATCAGTTTGTTGATTTTCTGAGAGTTATGCGACTAGTTTGTCATTAATTTATATATCACACAAAAGTCTATTCGAGCTCTTCATACAGTTTCGCAAATGTCTTCAGATTGCAAGTTTAGTAATTTTGTGATGCCACAACGATCTGTCAAGCGACATGTATAGCTCGTGGGTGCGCTTAATTTAAAAGGCTGGTGTAACTGCATGCAAACGCTGTGGATGACTTTCGACTTTGCTATTCACACTCTATCAGCCAGGAGGCCAACAGGCGAGCCCTCCCTCCCTTTTGCGTTACGCAGATGCGGAAAGTGAGCCGACGCAGAACGCAAAGAGAGCAAGTGAGGAGCCGAGATTATTTCAAACATGGACACAGACACTGAACGGGAGAGTTGAATCGGGACTTCCACTACCAGTAACAAAAACAACAACGCCAGCGTTCTTCTGTTCATCCTATTTACGTTTTCAAGGGATTTTACGTCGGATGGTCTTTCGAGGAGTTTTCTTCATGAAGAGTACTGTCGACAGACACGGAAAAGATGACAATTTCCTTCATAAACAGAAGTAAAGAAACTCTTCCTCTGGAATTGAATGAAGGATCTTCTTGTGCCACAACACGGATCCCTGTGCATCAAGGCCAAAGATACAGCCAGCGCATACAGATGTGCCTCTAAGCAGTTGGCTCAAAAGCAGATCTGCGAAATACAACTATTGCCGAATCTGTTGCATTTTAATCCTGTCCTTTAGATCAGAGTCACTGACAACTCGTACAAAATAAACAAATATTTTTGGCTTGCCAGATTGCTATCACTTAGCTTCTTAGCTCGCTAACATTAGCCACTGTTTGTCGCGGTGAAAAAAGCCTGTCAACTGGCTAGTAGCAGCTAACGATGCAGTAGCAAGAAACACTAGCCTGAAAGCTAGCTCGGAGCTCGGTAACAAAAGTGTAGTAGCGGGTTAGCTAATAAGTTAGCGTAACTTTGATAAACCAGACGCGCTCAGATGAGCTTAAAACTTTTATGTTGCTCTCAGTCGTTCGACAGATGGCATAAAGACGCAATTAATACTGCTACCACACGCTTAATTGATCAGCTGTGTTTTGGCTCGGTGTCTTAACTAGTCCTCTTTGATAGCTAAGTTTACTTTCGCCGTGCTTGGACCGACCCACCCACTAGGACTTTGGGGCCGATGCGGACAGATCAACCGGGATCACGGCATCGCGACGAGCCGCAGCAGGCATGCAGCCCCAACAGATCTACGACTTTTCCAGCGAGGAGAACAGTCACAAATGGCGAGGCCTCTTCGTGCAGGCGCTCCGCAAGGTAACTTAAAAATGACTCTAAGATAAGACAATTAACGTTATGTTTTAACCTAAGGGTGCATTTCATAACCATAACACTAATGTGTGTTTATAGTCAGGTTATTACTTGGTGAATCTCAATATTGCTAACCAGAAACTTAATTTAATTTGTCATTTATTATTGGGGCTAAATGTGGCATCTTGACATTTTGAGTAACCATTTAAAAGATTTCAGAATCAACTTTAACAGGTGAAGTGTGTTTTGAAGAAGTCCTAACTAAGATCTATGAAGGACACAATATTGAAATAGGCTAACGTTACTGGCTGAAACAAAGTTGTTGACGATGTTTGATTATAATTGTCGGGCATCGCACCACAATGTTTTATGGATACCCCAGCTCAGCTTTCCCAAATGTGTGAGTTCATATTAGGCCACTGATGGACACTAACATAGGCCATATGCTAAAGGCAGCATCTGTTTGTCAAGTGAACATCATGCTGGCTTGTGATGATCATCCCCCGAGTCAGAAGAAGGTGTCTTTATCATGATCCCGATGACACCCAGAAACATGGTTAACTGTTGACTTGGCTCCAGTATGTGTGTATGTGCGTGCGTGCGTGCGTGCGCGCGCGTGTGTCTGTCTCCGTCTGCTATCTTAACTCATTTGAGGAAGTTGGATGAAAATACAGAGCTTTGTCCCCATGACATCATCTCACAGACTAAGCGCAAAGGGGATTCTCCAGTCAAGTGCAAAACAGATAGCCTGGGCCGATTCACAGACATCAGAGGCTTCAAGGGAGAAATGATTATGCACATTCACATCCCTATTATGAGATGTTCTTGGGTTTTAATGCTTGTCAAGGGACCACTAACCAGGCACGGCCTTTGTACTAGGTTAGGTATGATTTTAGAGCATGCCTGGTAAGATTGCGTGCTACTAGTACCATACAGTAAGTGGAGTATTTCACAGATGTGTTGCAGCCATCAGGAGAGTGTGCGCCATATAAGCTTGTGGCAAAGTGAGCTCTGCATCCAAAGTTTCAGCTGGCCATGAGAGCAGAGCAGAATCCTGTCTGTAATGTCTGTATTTCAATTAGGCTGTCTGTCAGTAGGTTGAAAGGAATGTAAGGTGAGTTGGATCTTAAAACCAACCGTGATCCAGTGGGTAGTCTGCTAGTGTCTGAAGGTTTTTTTTTTGTTTTTTTTTTTACAGAAATGTCGCAGGTGTACTTCCTAATGTGCATTTTATCACGCTTGTTTTGAACATGCACTGTTTCAATCGATATCTTCAGTACAGTGCCCCCCTCTCCAGAGTATGTTCATTTATTAGCTACTCCAGCCATTTGTGTGGCAGAGCTGGAGTTTGTGTGTGTGTGTGTTTCTGTGTGTCCATGTGTCTGTGTGTGTGTGTGTGTTTCTGTGTGTCCATGTGTCTGTACGTGTGTGTGTGTGTGTGTGTGCGCGCATGCATGCATGCGTGTGTGTGTGTGTCACTGACACTTCCAAATGTCCCGAACGATGCAATCTGGTGAAACGTAACCTGTTTTCCATCAGCCTCGCTGGATGAGCTGTGATTGGGAGGCGTTTGGCACTGAATCTCCTGCCAGCGCTTTTCTGCTGGAGTTTTTTTTTCCTTCCAAGAAACACTGACGTCACAGTGGAGAGTGTCAACAACAACCCCCCCACCACCAACAACTACCAGCACCACATAGTCTCTCTCGCTCTCTCTCTCTCTCTCTCTCTCTCTCTCCCCCCCTTATGCTTTCACTCTCTCCCTCCAGTCTTTACCCTCATCATACACACTCTCCCACCCACCCTCTCTCTCTCTCTCTCTCTTTCTTTCTGTCTCTCCCTCTGTTTTTTTCTGCCTTCCTCTCTCTGTCTGCCCCCCCCCCCCTCGAACCTGTGACCCGTACACACAGTCAGTGCAGCTGAGTTAACAATGGTTCCTCTGTAACTCGGCTACTTTCCCTTTCATATTTCTCCATCTCCACTTATTTTTATGCCCTGGGACTGTGTGGCCCGCGGGGTCTCGCTCTCTCGTGCTCTCGTCTTCCCCGCTTGGCTTTCTTTGCTCCATGTGGGTCTGTGTGTGTGTCGCTCCCTCCGTCTGCTTCTCGCTCCTTCTCTCTCTCTCTCTCTCTTGGCTTTTCTCTTCTTGTGTTCCTCGTTGGGTCCCTTCTACCGTTGGCTGGTTCAGTTTTTGCTCTTTCCTTTGCTGCCGCTTTGTCTGTCTCGCGTCCAGACACACCACACACGCGCGCACACAGAGACATATCCTAGCCATATGTGTGCCTATGCTATTTGGACGATGTTCATTTTTAAGTGTGAAGAGTGAAATGTGTGAGATTTCTCACTGTAAACAGTCTGTGGAGAAGTTTGGCTCCTATCTGAGATACACACGCGCACACAGAAACACACAAACAAGAGAAGCCCCTGCTCATGTCTTATTCAGGAGGAGCTAAGAGCCCCTGACTGCAATGACATCATCAGACATGCGCCAACCCCGCTACTGTTTGATCATTCTCTGGACCCCACTGCCCTCACCCCCAACCCCTGTCCCTTCTGCCACTGACTCTTTCCTTCTTTCCATCTCTCCCTCTTTCTTTCCTTTCTCTCTCTCTCTCTCTCTCTCTCTCTCTTTGTTGCCTGCTCTCTCCCCCAT
>JASCQY010000036.1:5514120-5540861 GCA_030264315.1 Sardinella tawilis
CTAAAAACATAGTTTTTTTAAGACACACTTTTTTTAAGTAAAGTTGCTTTAAAACAAAATTAATAACCTTCTCATCACTCCAACCGTTCAAGTTAGATACAAAACAAGCTAGGTATGTCCCAAAAAACCTCTGTAGTGTTCAGATGCGGTCATCAGACATACAACACAGAACACGATATACTGAGTTTCAAGGAGGTATAAATGTGTTAATATTTTATGAACTCAGACCTTCAAAAACAAAGATTAGCTTTTCATAGTTTTCTGTAAACATTCCAAACTAATCCAGTGTTTAACGCATTCTTAGAAGATTTTGTTGTTTAGCGTAAATATATAAAAATTCAGCATTAATCCAAGCATGTTGTGAGACATTATTTTTTTTTATTACTTTTAGTCTCACAGTTGTTAAGTAAGAGAAAATATGAATGAGTTACAAATGAGTCCATTTATACATACTGACCTCTTCAAAGAGAGAGATGACAAAAATTACAGTGCACACCCCAGACAGATGCACTGCGATGCACCATGGAGTGGGAGAGGGAGACCTCTGAAAGCATCTCCAGTGGGGTGCAACTCTAGTTTTCACAGCTCTATGCTTGAAAAGCAGTTTGGAGAAAAGAATAAAAAGATCAGCTTGCCGAACATCAAGTGTGTTAAATCAACATGGTTATGTTATAGAAAACCCAAATGCTCTCCCAGTGGTGCTTTCACCCTCTTTTTTCCTCAGGCCCGACCTGCTTACATTTTGGATCAAGTAACATCGGTGGGCCCCTCTACCAACAAAAAGGATGGACAAATATTTGGTCACAGTTGTAGTCCATTTAGAACAATTATTGTATCAGAACAGGAAATACTGGCTGAACGCTACTCGAGACGTAACCCATAAACAACTTAACTTTTTAAGCATTTTCTGCAACAGCAGGTAGTGTGGTGCAAGTACTTAGTGTTTCATCTCTCATTGGTCAAATAAACCACAAACATCACAATGCCTTTCTCCACATAAAAATTAAAACAAAAGAACCTGAACTTGTTGGTCCAGGCTTGTCTGTAGTGTATTCACTTTTATATCTATTTTCAACATGGGCTCACATTACAGTTAACAACCCTTTTCCAGAGAAGAGTGCTGGATGGAACTGCCAAATGACAATGGAGGACTATGGTGAGGTAAATGGCAGTGCTGAATCAATAGTAGTTAATCACAAAAATCTTGTGAGTTAAGTTTTGCCTGGGACCAAATGTCTATTTCTAAACAGATTCTTAACCCTCTGGTTTCATTTTTGCCATTTTTATGTAATTCTGATCTGCACATCTGCACTGGGTTGGTTTAAGTTAAGACTTCAGATTTAGAGAGGGATGGGGTGCTGGAGGTTAAGACAGAGCAGGTAGTTAACCGTGGTAAAAAAAAAAAACAAAACAAACAAAAAAAACAAGGATTTGTTCTCCCCTTGAGTAACGTGCGTCGCCCTCGCTTGTCCTCTCCTCCGATGCTCTGGGGTGGGAGTCGAGAGCGGCTAGCGGAAAAATCCCAGCTTCTCCCTCAGCCACTCCTCAGTCAGGTCCTCGGTGTTCCTGATCTCAAACACCTGTCCAGGTGAGACACACAGCCAGAAATGAAGATATGAAGATGTGTTTGTAAGGATTCCACACTCACTCTCACTCTCACTCACACACACACACACAATCCCCATTCTCCTAAAGTCCTGACACAGTTATCGACCTCTTTAAATAGAACACTCTCTTGCAGGCAAGTGAAGAGGCCCACAAGGTGATGCAGACATCTGGGAATTATGGGGGAACCACTAGCCTGTGAGTCTGGCTAGTCCTCCTGACTGTGTGCTGAAGTGTCCTTAAGCAAAACACTCAACCCTAGATTTCACACACCGTCCAGAAATAGGCCTTTGCATGGGTCACCTCTGCCATTGGTAGGTAGATGTAAGACATAAGTAGAGGCAAATACCATAAGTGCAGCACATTTAATTAATTATTTATTCAATCGCACTCGCAGAGGCAGAGCACTTCAATAAGACGTAATGATGGCTGTAGAAATATGGCTTGTGCAGTCATGCACAGAGAGACATTGGTTAACTGAAAGTAAGGGATTCAGCTCCTTCATAAATATGCTTTCTAGTGAGGTCTATAATTTTGGAAACACAAACAAAAGACTGGAATCACACAAAAGCTTAAAGTGTAAAAAACATTTTGGAGCCAAGTCTGTGAGTCTCCACTGAATCTGTGTCTGCCTTTTATCGCAAATACACAACTGGGTATATTTGCCAAGTTCTCTTGGCAGCAATATATTTATCCATATACCGCAAAGTGACATGCTGGATGGTATTTTAAATACCCTGTGGCAACATTAAACATCCATTTCAAGCCAATGATGCTTGAACTGATGACTGAGTGGGATATACTGTATACTGTAGAAAGCGACACTCTTCTGTGTCCATTCTGTTGTCATCAAACGGCCCCCCAAAAATAATTCTTATGCCATCAGAGGTCCTAAAAACATAATCTTATGATATTTTGGAGAGAAAACTAAATTTATATACAGTAGGGATGTCCTGTAGCAACCGACAAGGGTTTTGCAAGGCCTCGCCCCCTGAAGCATGTCAGTAGATGTAAATGTCATCGTACAGTAATTGCTTCCAATCTGATTCCCAGATAAAAATCTGACCCAAAGGAAAGACCATGCCACAGTGATATCATTTAACAGGCTGAACAAAGTGGAAGCGTCAGATCTCATGCACAACAATGTGCAAATCATTACCTTTGTTAATTCTACAGTTTGAACCAGTTTGTTTTTGCTCCCAGCATACATCATCTGTTGTTCTGGTTTGCAACCTGGGACAAGAGAAAAATGGAAATACTGAGCCATCATATTTTATAAGGCCAGACATGCTGCCGAGATGCAAATGCAGTCTGAGAGGTGAACTAAAATGTCCTACTCGGAAAAACTGAACCATTGCTTACTTTGGGCATCATGAAATTATCATTTCTATTCAGGTTATCATAAAAAGGGTCTTGTTCCTCACAAGAGAAAGAATCCACTTGCTGAATATATTGCCCACATTTTAGCATTTTACTGTGACAGTGACAAGATGAAACGCTCAATCAAAAACACATTGGATTTGCAGAGTGAATGCATATGCAACATTAATGACTTTATGGCTTCTCAAAGTAAAAATAGAAGGAGTAGTTCACAGTGGGGAGATAGTTACCGACAGGGCTTGAAAAGATGAAGCAGAGAGGATAGGACACCCGTCCGTCATCGTGCACATACTTATAACTGTAGACCACAAATGTACCTGAGGTTAAGGACAAAAAGTGCTACTAGAAGGAAAAAAGATAAATCTGTCAAAAGGTTTACATGGTTGACATGACTATGTCAATTGAAATTGCACCCTGAATCAAGGCAATTGGCAAATTACAAAGGCTGCAGCTTGTGACAAGTTGTGAGTATTTTGCAGAAGTGATGTACAATGTTAATCCAAACCTGATTGTTTGCAACTGTCATACTTAAATAACACTGCTCAAAGAAAGCATGGTTCGAAAGAGCTCTCATGGTGGACATCATTTTGGACAGTTTGAAAAGATTCTGAAGAACAGATTTAAAATACATTGGCCTTTTTTCATGACGTAAAGGATATCTTGGTTGTCTTTCTGGGAGTTCATCCTTCAAGTCATCAGGAGAGATGTCCTGTAATGAAAACATACTGATAAAGTGATCTTAATGCTTGTGGTGAATTGTGCTCATATCATGTGACCATTCTTAACAACGGAGGCATTATGTCTGTAAAGCAAAAGCAGGTCTTTGGCACACCAAACTAAATAATGCCACAAATGCCTTGTTTTGGGTTAAATATTAAGAGAGACCAAATAGCGTTCACATTTTGTTCATTTAGATTTTTTGTCAGCTGCCTGAAGACTGATTATGTGCTCAATCTGAGATGCACTCTAAGCAGTATTTTGTTCTGTCATGGGTTCATCCATGCAAAACCCACTGTCATGACTGGATCAAATGATGACACAGAAGATTAGAGCTACCCACAATATTCAAAACTCCTATCAGAAATCCCTTTCTATGCAATCCACACACATGCTATTCAAAAAAATTCTTCGTTTCAAAAACCAATGCCTCATGTTACTGACTAATACGTGTGAAGTTAATCGAATGTTAACCAAGTATCTACATCTGCATTTTAGAACTGCATAGAGGTGAATGAATACCCATGCTTGGCAACTACACCTTCTCCCACTAAGTGAGTGTTAGAATCTTGTTCAAAATAATTGCAACAACTTGCCTCATGTTCTTCATCAAGGATTACCAGCTGTCGGTCCTTATCAATCTTCACTGGTATAAAGATAAGGAAAAAGCATTTTAAAAACAGTATACTTATTGACACAGGCACTCATTTCATATTAAGCCAATGTCGATGCATTACAGAGCCAACTACATACTGTATGAACTTAACATATTTAGTCGGCCAGAGTACTGAGTTTTGTTGAACACAGTACACTGAAGTATTTCTCAACATACTACAAAACAGAGTGAAAGAAAATCACAATGGAAACACAACCAAAATTTGACCATCTCTTTCTACAGGGGAGATTCAATATCCCCTCTAGAAAGTGTACATTTAAGTGACTCGACATTTTTGGTAGCCTACATGTGATTTACCAAGTTGAACTTCAACAAAAAGTAAGAAATATTCACAAACTGCTCAGTGTTTAAATGTCATCTCAATGGTTCAGAGAAGCACAGGAGAAAGAGAATTGACATAATTGGAGCACCTTAGTGATAACTTACTGATAATGGCGGCATTGTTGGTCTCCTTTCGGAAACGAAACTCCCGCAGTTTTTTCACTAGATCCTCATCAACATCACACACAACCAATGACTCACTCTGTGGGTGACATAAAGTGTCAGGTTTTGAAATGACAGCTGCCACTGTGGTTCACCATAGACAACATAGTATTGTTACTAATTTAACTAGAGGTTAACACATCACAGACCAATGTTCAGAACCCACAAATGGATGACTCCAGGAAATGATTTCGACATTTCTCCATTATTGAAATATATAGGCCTACAGATTAACTAGTCCAGCACACTCTAATTAACAGACATTAGACTAAGTTAAACTGCAAAGCTTGGTTTTCCTTCAGTTCCTACACTGAACTCTTTCAACCTCATAGAGCAGTCCACTGCACATTGTCATGTACTGTACAACTGCACATTGTGCAAGAAGTTTAATTTTGGGAAGACACTGTACATTTCAATTTTCTATATGCCCCAATACATTTAAGAATAGCTTACAAATGCAGGCAATGGTTGCAAACAGTAGGCTACTTGATAAACTCGGTAATTTGTAAGCTCCTATCATTTCTGATGAGCTGTGAAATAAATGGCTGATCTATTAAGCTTAGACCTAATGGAACTGTACATGTAAAAGAACAGCCTTTCCTCAACTGTCGACAACACAACAGGCACTATTGGTTATCAATTCAGATTTCACAAACTAATCGCGGCGGTTTGATTGGAGATATGTCTGATTCTCCAGTCCGAAATCAATGATCCAGCACTGTCTGAATGCAGCCTGTTCCACGTCAGTGTAGGTTCACTTTCCCTCCTGTGGTTTGCAAGACCTCGCATTGTGATGGTCCTAGATTTTAGCTGCTATAATTCCTTTGTTTCGACACAAGCCAGCGGCCCATTTTAGAATCGACGAATTATTAAAAACACGGTCAGAGGACGCTTGCGCCTGAAAATCAATTCCTATTTGCCAGTCACATGGATGTGATTGTGCATGTCCCTAGTTCACGAACAGGTTTTCGTTACTTGCGCATCACAAGCAAGCTAGCAAAGTACAGGAAATTAGGATTTCTTGGACGGTATGGCAGGTATGTCTGCGTAAGGAACACTTATGTAAAGCATTCGCACTTCACTAAACATAGCCGACAATCTAAGTACACATCAATTAAACAGCTGGCTCTTCATATATATTTATACCCAACTTTCTCCAAACTCAAGAGATGCCGGGGGAGTGCTATGCTAGCTATGCTGGGTTCCGTGCATTGACATGTTGCAGCACATCACAATGAATTGGGTGGAACTGCATATTTGTCTGGGCGATATGGAGCACAGAGACACGACAGTAGCGCACACATAAGCAAACCGCCATTGCAACGCCGAAGCGAATGCCACAACACTAGCGAAACTTGACACACAGCGATAATATTTCATTTGTTTATGTTGTATTTCTTTATGCAGTTCACTTACCATTTTCGCGAAGCGCAGACTCAGATTGTGTGGACCTCAACAGCGTACTGTAGTTTTTTCAGTCAAGTCTTGTGACTCGATTCTGACCAATCCCAGTTCTTATCCACACCCTCCCGCCGCCACCACCACCACCGCCTCCCATCCCCTCTCCCGATGTGACAAGGCTATCATAAAGTCAGAGTTAGATAGGCTATAGGCTACATGTAAGCACGACAAGTTGAATGTCCACACACCAATCTTATCCCTTTCTGTGGTCGATGCATGTGGTTAGGCAGTCATAATTGCAGGGGAAGTAAAGTTGATATGACAATGTCATTGACAGGGCTCTGAAGTTCAGCCAAGTTATTACCAGGATTACTCAATTAGGATACTGGATGGAGAGTCTATCAGTTAGATTTCTCGTGGAAATCACCCGGGTTGACGGGGATACTGACACGGTGGTCCGTGGGCATCATCGTGGACGAATATAGCTCTGTCTCCTGCTATTGTCATCACTGTTGCAGCTTCTTCATTCTTCTTCCTGTAGCCCAGTGGCCTATTGTTCAATGAATTTAACAAACTTGAAGTTGAAGTTAATTGTTTTAATTTGTTCAACATATATAATCACTGTTATTATCACCACTCTTTGGATGTTATAATATTTCAATTGATTTAATCATTGAAAACAGAACATTGCATGATGCTTGGTGGGTCTGTTCGTAGTTTGAGTTGGTCACTATTTGCCATTCATTAGGCCAGTGCATCAAATGTTAAGCCTACACCTATAATATATCTGACCAGCATGTGGCCTCTCAATGTTACATTAAAATATCTCTAGGCTAAGGATTTAACATCAGGGTAATTATATCAAGTTTCCTTGTGTATAATTTGATGCTCTGATATCCAGGGCGTTGTGCTTCCAAGGTGTTTTGAAGAATAGGTGAGTAGGAAGGAATCTACAGTATATTGGAGATATCATTGAAAATGAGTTACTGCCCGGTCTACCCAGTTGGTTAATGGACCATCTTTGGTTAATAGGCTAGAATAATTTGACATATTCATTTGTCTTGAAATGTCCATTGTGAGCATAGTTCCACTATGGAAGAAATACCGTCACATTAGCTATAAAAGCCTTTGGGCTACCGTAGGCTACAGTAAATGAGTAGATTTGTCATGCGCAGTTAGGCGCTCCTGCCCAACCCTCTGACAGTTCTAGGTAGTCACGTGGACTGCAAGCTAGTGTAACACTGTAAATAATCTGGATAGTCTTATTCACCTAAAAGTGTGCTCCGTACAGTTGCAGCCATGCACTACAATTCTGTTTATTTTCAATGCGACGCGTAAAAACACCATGTTCGGGTCCTAAACGTACTTCCTTTGTAGAGTTGTCTAATTTAGTTTCACCATCACTGCACTGGCGTGGTGAATGGGTGGTCCAGAAACCAACTAGCTTAAGACACTGAGAGGAGGCCCGCATTTAGCTGAGGTAATGTTACAGTTGCATAATGTAGAACATATCTTAGTGATTAAATACAGCTGGCTTCGAATGTTCAAGCGTTAATAGTTAGGCTACAATGTAATGTTTGACAGGGATAGGATAGAACTCGCTTGCTACTTTGAATCCAAGTGAGAGATACGTTAGCTTCCTAGCTGGTGTATTTGAGAGTGGCTTGCTAACTTATGATGTAAACTTCAGAGCGACTTAGAACACGAGAGCATGCATTTGATTCGTCTTAAATCTGTTTACGGTAACCCTACTTTAGCACAGGTAACGATGTCTTTTATTTCTGTTTAATCCGAGTCCACATTCTGCCCACTGAAAGTGTCTTGTTTGTATTCCACAGGCCATGGCAGATTTTTCGGTAAGTATGTTTGTGTTATTATTATTGGCCGCAAACATTTGATTAATTGGACGTTTGAAATAACCATTATCGAAATCCGACTTTTTAAAAGGAGACATCAGCGTTTGTCCCAAAATTGTGTAGGCCTTCTCTAATGCTTTATACTATGAAATAGTGATCGAAAAGATCCTCTATTTTTTAATGGTTTTGGACTGGTAATTCCCATTATGAGTGGTAGGGAGGCTACTCGACGAATGCCTCATATTGTGATGGAATGGAACACTTTGCCAACCATCTCCAGCCACATGTCAATCAAATCGCTCCTCAATTAACGTGACCACCCCAAGAAGGCTAACTATAAAGATCTCACTGAGTCATTTGCAAACTCTGCTTATGTGGTTTTACAAATTGTTGAACAGAAACCGAGTGGGCAAAGATGTTGGGCATCTGATGGCATTTTCACAAATGTTTGTGGCCAAACCTTTTAATTCCTGACATGTTCTACCTGGTGGTAGTGGTCTTGTGCGTGTGGTAACCTGTGTCTAGTTTTAGGATTTCAGTAGATGCCTTGAAATTATCACAATCACCTTTGCTTATAGCTAGCTGATGCCATTGTGGACGACGTCCCAGGAGCAGCCTCCAAGCAAGGGAACACTAATCCATCTGCTCCAGGCGCCAGTGCTCCACCCCCACCCACCAACCCTGGATGGCCCGGCTCGGCCCCTGGTGGTCCAAACTACCCTTCTGCTGGAGGCCCAACCCAACCACCTGCCCCAGGTGGGTTCCCTGGTGGGCCCTCTGGTCCTGGAGCTCCTAACCAGTTTCCGGGACAGTACCCTTCAGGTCCTGGGGCACCCACTGCCCCAGGGGGGTACCCACCAGGGCCGGGGTTGCCAGGACAGTTCCCTTCAGGCCCTGGGGCCCCGGGACAGTTCCCCTCCATGCCTGGACCAGGGTACCCACCCGGCGGGGCCCCACCAGGACAATTCCCTGGAGGGGCTCCGTCGCCCTTCAACTCTGGACCGTTCCCCTCCACGCCGGGTGGACCACCCGGACCTTTCCCTAACATGCCTTATCCACCCCCTGCAGGTGGGATGTACGGGCCTGGAGGCCCTGGAGCTTTCCCACCTGGCCCAGCGGCGGGCTTCCCAGGCGGAGGGTTCCCCCCAGTGCCTGCAGGATCGTGGGGACCTGGCGGTGGGTTCCCTGCTCAGCCAGGTGGTCCTGGATATGGGCCAGGCCCCATGGGTCCCTATGGAGGACCTGGTGCTCCAGGAGGGATGCTTGTGAGTACACATCCTTCATGGTCTTTTAGTAGCCTTCACTCTTTAACACGCCTTTCACACCTAAAGACCTACTGTTATGTTAGGAGGAGTTGCATACAACAAACATGGCATAATCATGTCAAATATAAGGCACTTAAAATGCTGTGCTTTATGTGTGAAAGGTGTGTACTGCAATTTCTTCTCATCCTCTCTCTCTTCACTGCTATGAGCTCTGGGTACGAGGGTGGATCTCAAAGCTATATGTACTGTAGAGTAAAACGTGATGGCTTCAAAAGCACACTGAAACCACTGACTACTGTTCTAACTCTTGTGGCATTCTGTATGGCTCTCACTGCAGGAACCGGAGCTTTTTTAGTGTGTGGTGGGTGTCACATCACATTATTTGGTGCTGGAGTAGTGAGCAGAGTTTATAGGAGATCCCACGCACAGCACAGGTCCCTTATGTCAGCACTGTTGGGGCTGGTTGATGCATTGAGCTGTAGATTGATTGTATCAGGGGGTTAGCATTGAGCTGACACAGCACAGATTCAGGCAGGGAGCTGGAGTCCGATGTGGCAGATTAGGGGTTATATGGTGTGTACAGCACCGTTTGTTTCCTGCATGGATCTTTTGCCGAGGAAATTAAAGTGAGCGAAAAAATGGGAGAAATACACATTGACGATCTCCTGGTTCTGTGCCCAGTAAGAAATGCCCACAAATGATTGGAGAATTCCCTTTTGTGTTTCTCTGGTTCTGTCATAGTTTCTGAACAGTGGGAATGTGGTGATCATCTCCTTTGGTGCAACTAGGCTACAGTGTGTGTGCTCCTCCATAGGTTTTCTGAAGCAGTGCTCTGTCACAACTCTGCTTTTTTCCCCTCGTTTCCTTTTGCCGCTGCATGGCATGCATGCTCCCGGCTGTGTTGAGAATCTTTTAGTTTTGCTTTCCCTGTTTTTATTATTTTGTACATGTGGGTGCATCTTTCTTGAAGTGATAAGACTGGGTTGGCTTTTTTTTTAGTTAACAGGTGGTTGGTTCAAAGGTGGCCTCAGGCAGAGGAGAAAAACACTATTCAGCTTCACGCTTCGCTCACTAAAGCACCGAAAACAATTGGGAATAGGCAGATTGAATAACATTACCACGTGTTCTTATCTTTCAGCCTCCTCATAGGCCGCCATATTTTTGAGTGCAGGCATCCGAAAGCCTTCTGCTGCAGCAGAAGGGGCATGAGATGGAGGATATGGACAGCACTTCACAGGCTTCTGTCTAGCAGGCCCTTTACATTACAGCTTCAGCATCACAGCACCTGTCAGAAGCACCTCAGCGCTCTTTGTTTTCTATCAGTCCCTTAATTCCGCCCTTTGCCGTTTAGGGACCAAAGGGTGTCTATTTTTCACAAAAGAAGCACTTTAATATTGTTATTATTTTTGCTGATGTGACTGCATTTTTTATGCAGTATTTTATTCCAATGATGCCTAATCACTGAAAATTCATCTGCTTACTTAAGAAACACCTGTTCTGATTGACATAGACTTGTAACTGACTTGGTGCCAGATCAGGTGTCACCTGTCTTCAGGTGTCCACCATAGCTTAGTAGCTCACTGAAGTAGTACACATTCCGCAGGAAGCACCTACTGTTAGTGCTGTGTCTCGTGCCATAACAATCAGTACAACAAAAATACGGTGGAATCACCAAAACTTAAGACAAATGGAGAAAAAAATAAACTGTGCATGTGAAACAAGAATGAGCAGAATGCCTGTCTAATTTTGCTGGTACATGTAGGCCTGTAATTTAAAAGGCTAAACAGGATCTCCTCAATGCAGTGGGAGAGGAGTGCATGTTTTTGCTTTTCTCTGACCCAATCAAGCATGGGAATGTCATCTGCATGAAAGAATGAATGTAAATGCAAGCTTTTCTCCTCCTGCTGAATAAAGACCAAGTTGGATCATTTTCAAGGTGGTTGGCAAGGCTAATAGCCGTGTTCTCAACAACAGTTTAAAGTATCACGTTACCCGAAATGCATTCACACTGTCTTCACATGAAATGTGTTTTTGTCATGATGAGCATGATTTTGATGCTCTAACCTTGTGTGATGTAGAGCACCTTTGGTGATTTCCTTCAGAGGCAGCATACCCAACATAATGTTGTTGTGTCGTCATCGACTTTGAGATATAAGTTGGAATGTTGGGTGTCTGGTTTCTGTGAGTTCATGAGTCAGAAGGTGTTGCGCTGTTTTTTAAAAAAGGCCACCATCATGATCGGCTGGGACTGGGTCAGGAGGTGTTATATGATGCTTTGAAGCAAGTTATGTAATACACAATGTTAGGAGTTCCACTGTGGGCCCTAGTACGTCCTTACGCAGGTACACAGGTACTGGAGTACTCAATGCTAGCATACATTTTTTCACTCTTATCAAAGTACTCTTATCAAAGTACTTTATTCACAAATCAAAGCATTCTTTACAAAAAAAAAAAGTTATTTGATGCAAGCGTTTGCAAAGGGCCAAACCCAGGGCCCTATTACTTGTATGTAAATGAGTCATGGGGCGGGGTCAGATCATGGAATCAGAGCGAAGGAATCCAGCCCTAGACCAGCAGGCCACTGTGTTGTCACGGAAAGTGTTGCCATGGGGAATCCACGACTGTGTAACAGTGTTGTCATGACTCATGGATGGAAGTTTTTTTTATTAATAGAAGTCTACAAAGAAAAAGTAAGCAAAACTGTTCTAAAAGGAAAAGTTTTACTTTGGATGTGTCCGCTGTCCATGTAAGTTATCCACTCTTTCTCTGCTCATGGACTGAATGAAAATAGCCCCCGCCATAAAAGATTAAAAGTAATTTTCACTGAAAACAAAATGCCATACTTAAATTTTAACAGGTCTATACTTACATACAGTACATGCTATATTAGGATGAGAGATTGGACACATTTAGAGCATATGAATCACTTTAGCTGTTATTCATCATGAGCGGTTATTTACAGTAGAGCTGATCCTGCAGTGACAAATTCCAATTTGCCCAGGCCCACATCCTCTTCTGTATATCATTGACTATCTCTATGTGGTTGACAGACCCACCTACCTACCCACCCTGACATGCCCAAATGTTTGGAAATTATGTGTAATGCTGTTGAACTTTAATATGTGGTAGAATATTGATTGTAACGTGTGACATACTTCCCATTCTGTGTGTGTGTGTGTGTGTGTGTCATGTGCTACAGCCAGTGCCGTATGACTTGCCTCTTCACGCGGGCATCATGCCTCGCCTGCTAATCACCATCACTGGAGAGCCAGTTCCTGGAGGAGACAGGTTGGTCTATCTTCTCTCATATGCCCTATGCCCTATGTCCTGAACTCTCATAGACTTGACCAGCATGAATGGACATGATTGGTAGCTTGGTGCCAGGTAAGTCCTTGAGGATTCATGGGTTAGGCTTAGAGATGACATTGATTCACCCACTGGCATGTCTATTCTGGGTACCAGTAACCTGTTGCATGTAACTTATTTTTATTAGAGTTATTCATTCTTTTTAAAAAATAATTATTAATTGGTCATGTTTGTCTTCTGTTGTGGTTGTGTTTCAGATTCCACGTTGATTTTGTCAAAGGTGGAGATGTGGTGTTCCACTTCAACCCCCGCTTCCACGAGCAGACAGTAGTGCGTAACTCACAGCTGGGCGGCTACTGGGGTCCGGAGGAGAGGGACGGGATGTTCCCCTTCATCCAGGGCCGACAGTTTGAGGTAAGACCTGAGTCTGACACAAGCAGAATTCCACAAAGGTTTGAATTTGTGCTCATACAACATTTGCTTACTCTCTGTAATTGCAAATATATCAATCTCTGTATCAGAATAAGTTCTTCAGTGGATTTCTGTAGACTCCTTAGAAGAAAATTAGTTCACATCAGTGCATATCCTACTCAAAACTATTATTGTTTATTATACAGTATGTTGTGTGTGACTATTAAACATTGTTCTCTGTAACACTGAAGTAACTTGTAAGCACTGCACAGAATATCAGAATAACAACAACAAAAAGATGACTGAACTCAAACACTGCATATACCGTTTGGCTACTCTTGTCTGTGCAGCTGAAGATCCTGGTGGAGGAGGACTGCTTCAAGGTAGCGGTGGATGGAGTCCACCTGCTGGAGTACGAGCACCGCGTGGGCGGGCTGGAGGAGGTCACACTCGTCCGTGTGGTGGGCGACGTGGCCCTCTACAGTGCAGGGCCCAGCATGATCTAAGACACACACACACACACACACACAAACACATACACATACACACATACAGATAAACAGCTGCTGGGCTCAATATATCTCTGAGTCATAAGTGCAGTTGAGCTCATTGTCACTATGAGAATAATGATGGAGTAATTCATACAACCTGCATTAGGACATGCCAGTGTTTCTTATTATACATAGTTATACGTTGTATAAATGAAAGTATCCAATGAAGGCTGGGAATGTTGTCTTGATGTTTTACGCTGGCAGAAATCAATCTACTACTTTCAGTTTTGAAATTACCACCTCCATAATTTCTGCCTCTGTGATGGGGGCCAAAGGCTGGTTTATTGCTGTATAATCATGATTCATGAATTGAATACATTTACTGTGCTTGATAATGTCGATAGCTTTGCCATGGCTTGTGCCAAGTTTTTCGGCCCAATATACTATATAAGGCTGAAAGTGTGTGACATGACTGGACAAAGTGTTTGTCTTAAACCTGCAGGCCTTCTGTACCTTCCCCAGCATGCTAATACCACTCACAATGAATGAGCCCCTTAGCCGTTGTTCAGGCCAACACTGTGCAATGACAGACTGAAGGATTCCCAGCCTTCCGAATCAAGAAACAATTGAAGGAAAATGTAGTTTTGATTTGATGGGTGTCTTAGACTCCTCATAGCACAGTCCTTTTCTATATGTTAGCTATATGGAGGTCATTGGCTCGAATAGTTCATTTAATACAAAAGATTTGTGAGAGTGTGTCTATCACTTTTTTTATTATTATTATTTCAATATCAATATCACTGACTGTGGAAAAGTGCAGAGTATTGCACAGGAACACAGCACAGTGTAAATTTAACTCCCATCATGGGAACGGATATTAACACCCATTGCTGTAAGATATCCTGATGATTTTGGATATCTTGTTTGCTTTTTCACTTTAACCTAGTCACTATTCTATGAGTACCAGCAACTATTGGTTATCTGTCTTTTGTAAACCTACTGAGCATTTGTGTTACAAAGGGATGGTCTGTTGGGATGCTCCCGATACCCATGGCCCATAGCAGCCTCCTAGTCATATATATTATTTTAGGTTAGCCAAAGCCAGGATTTATGTTTGGAGGGATCAGCTGGAATATTAGTCATTAAAAACAGTGTTTACACTGAGTTGGACAAAATATTAATCCGTTACTTGACTGAATGGTAATAGGAATATCAGTGTAGATACAGCTGTTGACTGACCATACCACTTGCTATCTGTGTTTGTGTCTGGCCTAGGCTACTTTCTCTGCACAAAAATAACTGTCTGTATCTTCATGCTCTATGTCAGCTCTCAATTGGTCATTGAAATAATTGGATTCGCCAAAGACACTGCAACAAGAAATAGCTATTTTTAATTTTGTAATAAAATATTACATATAACTAAAAATAAGTGGTTTGTGTATGGAGGTTTGTGTGTATTGTCTTATACAGAAATGGATTGTACAACTTTTATGTTCAAAGCTGGTTCTCTCAAGGACTGGACCATTAGTACTAATGTCAAGGATGCTTTTGTGAAATCCAACCAAACTTTGGCTGTCATTCTCAAACCCTAGTGTGAAATAATTCAGAAGAAAGCTTTAGAATGTAATGTTTTATGAGTCACTGATTTTGTTAAAAGTTCGAATTCCAGCATTTCTCTGCTGTCTCGGGCTAATCCTGCTCTGACTTCCGCTGCGGAGCGGGCATGCAGCCAGCTACTGGCTCTTCTTGTTTCCCTCCACCAGAGGGCGGTAAGATAATATTTCCCAATAGTGCGTCAGGTTGGTAAGCGAAGAAGTGCTGCATGAGTTCACCTTCAGGTAGAGAGTCCTAAAATAAGGTTTTGGAAAGAGATCAGCCGCTTACGCCATGAACGGGTCTGTTCATAGCATGCCTACAGTGGTGGATATTCAGCTTAAAAGAGGACCCGCTGGTAAGTAGCCTCTCCATATGATATTTTAGACGAGTCATTCAGTAAGGACAGCAGTCGACTCAGCAAGTTCATGTCCAACGCCAGAGGGGCCTGTCGATGCACAGTAGTCTAAATTTTAACTAGCCAGGGCTAATTTTAGTTGCACTCTTTTGACAATGTATGTGAATGTTCTTTTTCTCTTCCGTTCGTGGATACGGTAAGGATAGTATAATTCAGGAACTTCATCACAATGTATAACCAAACGAAGTAGTCTTAATTGCATTAACTTTGTAAGAGTTTGCTGCATAGACGCAATAACACTTGGTGACATTTTTTGATTGTCGGCTTGCTAGTAGATAACGTTAGGTTAGTGAATGGGCTAGCTACGTGGACAGCTAGGCACCATACGCAAGAAAGCTTGCTTTATTATTCATGAGAAATGAATGACCGTAAGGTTTAAATGTGAATGTTAAGATATACATAACATATTGAACAAGGTAAAAAGCCCATTAGCCCATTCATACGTTACCTTTGGCCCGTGTTTTCAGTTACTTTCAATAAAATGTTACATCCATAATAAAGTGTTATTGTTGACCGCGCTGTGGCGTAAAACCTAAATGAACGCATTTTTTGTCTCAGTACAATAATAATGTTGAAGGATGTCATCGTGTTTAACAGTTGTGTCGCCTTTACTGTGAATATCCAATGGGGAGAAAACGAAACTAACTTGCAAGATGGGGCTGTGCTGTTTGCTCTTATGATTTGAATTCATTTGCATTTATAACTTGTAAATTCAACGATAAATATTATCGCAGTTTAACATTTGACTGACACTGATGTGTTTCTGGGAACATTTCAATATTACAAGGAGTATGAAAATGTCATGTCATGTCTAGTCCAGACGCAGCTTCAAGTATTACATAACGAAGAAGTTTACAACTTGGCGGGGCCAGTCTTCCGCAGGGGTCATAGAACAAAACGCACTAAAAAAATGGCATCGCCATCCACATTTCTTTCCTCTTGTGCCCTTCGAACCCCAGGATAAAAATCCCTTCCCATATCACATTGGAATGAGAAGCTCCTCTTGCAATCTTTGCTGTTATCATGCCAGACACCTTTCGGCCCTGGCCAATGACCATTTAAGCCAATTAAACTGAATGAGTGAGCCTGCAAGGTGGTTGTCCTTTTTTGAAGTCAATATGAAAGGGATTCTCAGGCAAGTCACTTTCAAAAGCCTGGGAACTGATAACGTTACACCAGACAAGCATAGTACCTGAGACGGTCCAAATCTTGATATCAGTTCATGGACTTCATTATGGCTTCTCACTCTTCCCTCGTTTTTGTCTTCCACAACACTCTCTGTCCCTGTCCATCTCTTTCTTTCTCTCTCTCTCCCTCTCCCTCTCCCTGTCTTTTGTCCCCAGGACTTGGGTTTAATATCGTAGGAGGTTTGGACCAGCAGTATGTGTTGAATGACAGTGGGATCTATGTGGCCAAAATCAAAGAGAATGGGGCTGCCGCACTGGATGGACGGCTACAAGAAGGGGACAAAATTCTGGCGGTAAAGTCACTTGGCAGAATGATTCATTTGAATTTATTAGTCACTGGTGTATCCAAGAAGAGAATAGGAGAAGTCTGACTTTTTGGAATAGGTCTCTCTCTTTTTTTTTTTTTTCATGTCAAATCAGGTGACCACAGTTTAATTTTGTTGGACCTTGGTTAAACCATGTAGCCTATATCAGCACTTTCTTTCAACTCATGATAGTGGGCATGCTGAGGTGTTTCTAGGTCATTATTAAGGGCTTGCCATTAGTCGGCCCAACTCTTGTAGAGAAGTCTTGCCTGTGTATGTGTGGTGCAAATTGAAGGGATAAACATTCTCCCTATCTACCGCTTGAACTAAGTCCTGAGCGTGCTCAGTGCCAGCTTGTCTCAGGGCAGGGACACATGGCACTCAGCTGGATACCTTTAATAAAGCCGGTGAGCCACTAGAGTTTTTGGTCAGCTTAACAGACTAAATGAAATGCTAGATCTGTTGAAAGGTGTATAGGAACAAACACACACTTGCCTGTAATTTTTGTGTGAAAGAGAGTGGTGTGTGTGCGTAGGTTGTTCAATTGTTTACTAAAAATGCTTGTATTTCGTTTTAGATTGAGGTCACGTTTGGGTCAAAGTCTTTTATCTTCTTGCAGATAAATGGCAGCAGGTTGGAGAACCTGTCCCATAGTGCAGCAGTGGAACTCTTCCGGTCAGCTGGAGAAGATGTGTTTCTCCGTGTGCAACAGAGAGTGAGTCACTGCTCTTTTATTTTTATTATATTTCTCTCCCCCTCTCTTCTCCTCTTCTTCCTGACCTAAGGCAAGGGGATGGCAGTTTGAAAAAGGCATAGCAGTGAAAAATCAACCACTTGTCACTAAAGGATACTTTCACCATTATGATGTGGGTTCTCACATGAAGTTTCACTTGTCGCTAATGGAGTTCAGAACAGAATTATTACAGCCTTGACTTTTACACTAGGTTACATTGTCTGTAGATTAAAAATAGTTCCAGATTAAAAGCTCTGTATTTTTCAGTGGAGCTGAAACCATGTATGGAAAGTGGCCGATAAAATCACTGTATCTTCTCCCCTGTTATGTGCTAAGTAAAAAGTTATTGAATGCTCATTTCACATACATAACATTCTTATGCCGTATGTAATGCTGAATTATTGGTTCATTTATTTGCATCAGAGGTATGCACACTTTGCATTATCATGCAAGTGCATTGTCAACAGTAGTCTGACCAGGGAAAGTACTTACCACCAGCCTGTATCACAGAACTAAAATTGCCCTTTTGTTTCTCACCAAGCGTTCTAAGTGGATATTCAAATTAGTTTGTCGTTCAAGGGCTCAGTAAATCACCCCGGTGATGTTCGCTTTCCGTGTTGCTCTTGAGTTGTTCCCTGTGCTGTGGAATGGCTTTCGAGTGACTGCTATAGAGCTGTGCAGTCTTCAGGCCATCTTTACAGTTTTCCCATAACCACACCAAAATTGGGATGGGTTGGGATGGGAGTCGCCACACCTTCCAGAGGAATTTAAGTGTGCCATTTGGGGTGTCTTAAAGCTTCAAACCCTTGCCCAAATCCTTGGTGTGTTGTGTAGCTGAGAGCATTGTGATCACATTAAACCAGGCCTGCATTTAAACCAGTTATTCCAGTTCTTTTGATTTTTTTTTTAAAATATAACCTTGTAGGATCATCTGGAAGTTCCAAAGGCTTATTAACACAAATACAGGCATGTCTGAGGTTGACCTATTTCACATGGAGAGTGAGAGAGACTCTGAGTGAGTGTGTGCGCACGAAAAGGAAAAAGATAAATAAACCTTGTATCCATTGCAACCTCACTATTTTTTTTGTTATAAAGCTCTGTAGTAGTAGTAGTAGTATAGGGGTATTACAGTTTTTAATGCTGACTTGGCAAACATTTTACTTTCCAAATGTTCCTTCTTTTTCTCCCTTGCTCTTTCCCCTACTTAACTTTTCCCCCTCTCTCTCTCTCCTCTCTCTAGTCCTCCCTCCATCAGAACGGTCCTGTGAGCTCCCGGCCTGACAACGAGGCACCCGTGTCCTCAGTCGGAATCCTGCTTGGCCTCGCCGCCGCAGCTGCCGCTGTCACTATCGCCGTGGTCTACTTCAAGCGCTTCCCTCCCACCCCACGGAGGCCCATTTAAAAACCAACCTGCCTCCCCATTTTAAGGACCAAACGTTGGGAGAAAGAATACTCAGAGGGCCAAAAAGAAAAGATAAAAGAAACAAAACAAAACAAAAAAAGCGAATGAATTAAGGATTGGGACAAGAGTTGGAAAATACACCCTGAAGATTCAAGAAAGCAAGCAAGCCATGTTTTCCCAAACAAATAAGCAAAGAAAAATCTAAATTGGTGTCAACATTGCTGTCATGATTGCCATGTCCAGCTGGTGTTCCCTTATATTTAATGGTGGGGGTTTTCTTAGTCACTTTAAACCAAAGCCTTGAGTCTGTCTGTCTCCCAGAATCGCACAGGGGGGATTAAGATTTAGCTTAGGCCCAGTTATTCGGAGACAGAAGTGATCATGTCTTCAAACTGACCATGTAGAGCTATATGACAGAGAAAGAAGGAAGAGGAGGAGGAAGATGGGGGGGGAGGGCAGAGATTAATAGGGAAGGGGCAAAAAAGAGAAGTGGAGAAAGTAACTGACCTATGGAGAGTTTTATCACTTTATAGTAACATCTCCCCCCATCCCTTCATCAAAACGACAGCTTTCCTTCTCTGTTCTTTCCCTCGCCATTGTAGTGTTAATTTCTCCCTCTTCCATGCTAATGCCAAAAACTAAAACGGATAAGTGTAAATATTGTTCCAGATATAAATATATTTTCAAATACTGTCACTCACTGGGGAGAGTTTGGTGTCACGTTGCTGCGGTGACATGGTTTTTAATTGGTGTATGTCTGTTTGTTTTTTTTTATTTGTTTTGTCTGACATTTTTGTTGTTGTTTGTCAATGATAACTCAGCCAAGGCAGCAGATCGCCCAGTCTATGCAGCTGTGTTTGGTGTGTACCAGGCGGCCCCTCAACGCATTGCACCCTGGGCCTGTAGGTGACCGCTCAGTCCTCCCCAAACCCCTCCCCCACCCAGTCCTGCCTTAGCAAACGATGTCACTGGCTTCTGTCTCATGTGACCAATACAGAAGTCCCTTTTTAATAGCAACCTTTAAGTTCAAACACAGGCCTCTTGTTAAAGCCATTTGCACGCAACCTGTCAAAAAGGATGGACACATGAAATGGTGTTTTTGTTTTCTTGTTGGACAAGGGAAGTGACTAATCTCTAGGTGGTGCTGAATGTGAGTTTATAACCTGACTGTGAGTGACATCAAACACCCCAGGATTACATCATTCTGTACTCTTACGGTTTGACATCCATGTGAACAGACACGTTTGAAGCCCGTCACTGCCCCCTGTCGACTGGTTAGGGAAATGCACTATGCAGCTAGGAGTAGGCCTGTGGTGTAGAAGCATGACAGAAGCGCAGGCATATTTCAGGATAAAATGCCACACTAGTCAGATTTACAGGTCGGCAGTCCAATGACCTAGAGTGACCGTAGGTTTGACCTTGCCTCATTGACAGCCACCCACGCAGTTACCCCGACATCTACTGTGTCACGTATCAAACAGCACTTGGTAGATATGCCAGTAAGGAAGCAATGTAATGGGAGAAAGACCCATTTTAATTTAGTAATGACCAGATTGACAACTTGTTTTTTTTTTGTATCAGAGTTATTGTTTGCCTGTAATGTCCGATGTGGAAAAAAATGGTCGAAGTATGTACATGTATGTGTTTTGCGCGGAATTCTTTGATAATGTTGTTTAAGTGCACTCTTATGAAGACGTTCAAGAGCCTTAAAGTGTGAGGTGTTTCAGACACTAATGTGTGTGTGTGCGCATGTGTTTGTGTACCCATGAGAACTGAGCTGTACAAGCGCTACAAAAATGCCTGCTTTGACTTAACGGAGGGAGAGACACCCAAAACAGAAACTCCATATGGAGCTTGCTCTTCTCAAGTACATGAAGTCAGCTTTAAAACAATAGAATGATGTTTGGATCATGTTTCTATGGAGACTCGTGATTAACACTTCATTGTTCCACATGAATTCAATAATGCACGAGTAGTGCTCATATTAGCTCAACAGTGTAGCACAGTTAGAGTTTTACAGCTCAGAGTCTCACTACACAAATTCCACCTCCCTGGGTCCTGTGAACATGTTGCTTCACCAGGCGTGTGGGCATATCAAGTGGGTTTGGCACAGAACAGACAGCGAATGGAGCCCTGTGTTTCTAAGTTGATGTGAAGGCACAGGTTTTAAACAGTGCTGTGTATCAAAAGTACGCTAATCTATCCACACAGTTTTTACGGCCAACTTAGCCATGCTTTTCATTGGTCAATCTATTCATTTCACACCAAGGAGATCCAGCTTTACGATTGTTTTTTTTCCAATTCAGTTCTGCCTCTCTGAAAGATTGCAACAGAGAAACTACAGACAGCAACCACTGATTGCAACGCAATTTATCAACATATGCCGCTGTTTAGTGCTTGCCCTTGAGATGCCCCACCACATACTTTAAACCAAGCCTGTTAGTAGTCCCATGTTTCAGCTGTGTTCTGAGCCTGATGTGTTGGGTGGGCAGGTGACCCACATCATGAATGTGTGTGTCGCTGTGTGTGTCCCGTCTGGTCCTGCACTTGAACCCTAAAGCCTTATACTGGAGCTGTAAAGTACAGTCACATCAGGGCAGAGAAGCGGTTGAAAATAAAACCTGACTTTACTGTAATTACAAAACGGCCTGGACTCAAGTCTGTTTTGTTTTGTATTGTTTTGCTGTCGCATTTCATGATTTGAAAATAGTGTCAATCTGTGATTGATGGGTATCATTTCAGCTAGACAGTTTTTATTGAAGTGATTTGAGTAATGATGGGTGTGTGAACGAGAAAGGGAGAGATTTGGCTAAAATTGATTTTTAATGGACGATTGTGGTATGACTTCATGTGAATGACAGAGAGACAGATGATGGGTTGCCTGTTTGTCTGACTAAACCACTGGGAAATAACCTACTTGGAACAAAAACAGTCAGCCCAAGAGCTGTGTATTTGTGGTTATAAATACATGCCTTCACACATGGCCACCTTCTGTTCAGGTAATGGAACAAGAACTCTTATTGTTTATTCATTTCAGATTCTATTAGGTTCATAATTGGAAGTCGAGTGCGCATCAGCCTTTCTTCACTAAATGCCCATGGTTATTGTAGGCGTATTTCTCTCTGTTGGAAATTGACAATCCTCAGAGCAGGTTGTGGGAGGGTGTTTTTTGAGAGCAGACCCAAAATTTTCCATAACATTTTCTCAAGAAAACCCTGTACATTCGCATTGGTTGCTGTGGTAACTCATAGTTGTGTGCGCTGAGTGCCGGCTGTCAGACATGTGAAGGAAGCCTTTGTTCTTTCCCTCTACTTTCCTCCATATTCATCTGTTCATAATAACATTTCACGTCACATCCCCCATTCTTTTGCTATTCTGTTTCAGACACTTCATTTGCCTTAAGCTTGTATTGCTCAATAGCCTCTTCCACAACCATTTCAGCAAACAACTCTGCTGAACACACAAACCAGTAGATGAGCACATACAGTATGCATAATCCCAATGCAACCCCCCCCCAATACCTGCCACCTGCCTTGTTCTCACCAGAGATCGTTATCAAACCACAGCACTCATTAAATGAAGAGCCTTCCAATACAAGTTTCAACTTGAGGACCCTTTCATGGTTTGGGCAACCTTTCTCTTTGAGGTGCAATCAGTGGATGCATTATTCAGTGGCATATATATGCACCTTTTAGAATGTGATGCAGATTTCACTTTATTCATTTTTATTATTTAGTTGGAACACTTGCAGTGCTATGAAAAGAGGTTGGTGTTTTGCTTCACTCCTACACAGCGGGTATTTCAGTCTGAGTCTTGCTCAAGATCAATACCCTGTCAGCGATGCCATTAGTCTATTGCATATAGGGTATCATCTGAAGGTTGAATGAGAGCCAGTGTCAAAAGCATCGGAATGCTGAAGAGCAGGAGAAAGGAGGAAGTAGTTTCCCGGAGGCTTTTAGTATTCTTTCCCTCATTCACCACATTCATGACTGTGCATCCTATATATTGACTAAGCTTTGAATCCCTGCTCTGTCAACAGCCAGGACTAAACCTGAGCACCTATGCACATGCTTATTCTGCAAGCTACAGGATCAAACTGGTCCTTGTCAAAAAACAACAAGGTAGTCTGTGTTCCCAGGGAATATTAGATAATAAGAACTGCCCTGGGATGTCAGACTGAACCTAACAGATATAAAAACCCCAGAAGAGGCTATATTCTCTATGAGAAGCTGTGCCTTGTGCAAATGTGCGCAGACTGCTTTTGTTGCATTTACTACTGTGGGTTCATGTGTATGTCTGCCATGCTACATTACACTGCTATGTTATTTAGTTGAGCGAAATGAGCCTCGGTGCACTATGATTGGAATTGGAGCCCTGGAGGGATGCCGTGGAAAGAAGGAGAATTGTGCTCCGTGTCTGCATATAAGGAAATCAATGACCTTGCCTTCAATGTACCTGGATAACAAACCACCTCTGCTGAGACAGGGGAAAGGAGCAACAAATAAATAAGGCTAACTAAGAGACTCAAAGGTATGTGTCATTTTGGAGACCACCAAGGTTATACAACCTTACTAGAGGTTATTAGAACTGTAAGTTTGGGTTACACAGGCAAGTCCATAGTCCCTTGGTAGGTTTATCAGCGTTGTACTAGCTTGTTGACCTATGCTGCTCACGTCCCTGCCCTCACAAAATACTTTGCTTCTCATCTCTCTCTGTCACACACCCACACACACACAAGATACATTCTCCCTCCCCACCCCTCCTTTGTTTGTCCATTCAGTTTTCCTGGCTGCAGGCACTTTTCCATGGCAAAAGGTGACCATATAGGGGCCATGCAGTCTTCTCCCTCTGTTTTTCCTTATAGTCTCTCTCTCTCTCTCTCCCTCTCCTCCTCTCTCTCCCCCTCTCTCTCTCACACACACACACATGCACACACTTTAAAACAACCACACATTTCTTAGTGCCCTCTATTATTAGTGCGGTGGGCGGTACGAAAATTTCTTGAACCTCAGCTTCCGTCAGCATGTGATTGGATATCCTAAATGACAGCGCAGTCATTGCGGTGGTTGTGCGCACATCTGCAACTGGTGACAGTGTCACTGTCATGAGGACCAGGTTGAACCTTTCTAGGGCCTAAAGGTTTAGTCGAAAACAACAAAAGGATGAACCCCTTCACACACACACACACACACACACACACAAATATATAGATATACTGTATATGACAAAGATATTACTGTGTATTAATACTGCTGACTTTATTTGGTATGTTCTTCTATGAACGATATTTTTTTCCTCTCACATCCACACGCATCTGTGTGTTGACTATCCTTATCCCCACCCCCACGCGCTGTTCACTGTGCAATGATGGAGGATGGACAGGGGGCTGCGTAATGATGCTGATGATGTAATCAAACCTCTCTCTCGCTCTCCCTCTCTCATGCAGAATCCGCGGACAACTGGCAGCACGGAACCAAGCTACTGAGCGCGGGTGATGTCATCTGTTCCCCGTCTTTGAGCCGTCTCGTTTGGGGAGTACCGAGGCCGAGTTGATAACCCCCCTCCCCGAACGCGAGCAGGTGGTTGCGGCGGGGCTAGCAACGAAATCGTGGGGCTTTAGCGGAGTGTTTCACTGTCGCATCCCGGGGTTTGGCTGTCTTTGCACTCAGTTCGATGAGTATGCTACCACAACCAGTCGCGAATGGCTGCAGCGAAATCAACTGCAGCAAGTCACGACCATGGATCCGATGACCGTCTCCGAATTCGCGTTGCCTGCCCTTTACCAAGTAGAGGTTCGGCACTGACGGAAGTCCTCGGAATAAAAAAACAATCCTATGATTTGATTTTGAAGAAGGCATCTGTTCGTTCCTTCACCAAGCCTCCAACTGCTGGCTAGAGGAAGTGGGTATTAGGAGGTAGATCAGCATCCGAGTTCAGCATCGGTCCTCTTCATCAGATATCGGACTGTACCCAGTAGGCTACCCGTTATTCAGCTGGATCACTTTTTATCGCTCTACCACTTGACAAGTCCGCTAGCCTGGGTTCTTCAGTGGCGTTATAACGTCAGCAAATCGACCATGGCCTCTTACGGAATCCAATAACGGAACAGGTGAACTCAATCTACCCAAGCTTCTTCCCAGTGCCTGAAATTAGCCTTTAGTCAATAGAAATCGTGTCGTTTGTATTTGGTGTTTTATTCCCTTTTGCTCAAGTTGAGCTGCTTTTCGTGGTTTTGTCTAAGTGGTTGAGCCTTTATCGCCAGCCTAAAGGCCTTACATGTGCCTGGTTTTGTTGTCCAGCTGTAGGAAACCAATGACCACTGCTGTCCTGCGAACGCTTCTCCAAACCCCAGCCTGCCTTTCCACATTTTTCTACCTCTTCGCCTTTTGGTCCCTTTAAAGAAGAATCATATGAGTGTTGTTGGAAGACACCTGGGGCATCTTTGACTGAAACAACGAACAAATCACCAGAGCACATTACAAAGTGACAGCAGCGCTTCGGGTGTGTTTGTTAGAGCCTGCCCAATGTGTTTTCCCCATGTTCATTCGTTGCCTTGATTAAACGGAATACCGTTACGCGTGTACGCGTCTTCGGTGCGTGCAAGGTGCTGCTGCTGCTAACTAGTGCTATCCCGGGAGCAATAAAGACCGTCGCAGAAGAGGGATCCGGACGCTTCGCCTTTTCACTCAGGAGCAAATAATGGCCAATGAACCGGTCATCCTTAACGTGTATGACATGGTAAGACGCTTTCCAAGGTGTTTATCATCACTGTATTGTTAGATGGAGCCTGTGTGGTTTTGCACTTTTCTAATAACAGAATTCCTTCACTTCCACAGGCAGAATGTAAAAATATAAGACTTGCTGCTTGCCTCACGGCCGTAAGCAGACTATTAGCTTACTGGTCTCCAATGAGTCTTAAGTGTCACATCCTATTTATTCTAGTAAGTAGTTATTCATGTGACATAGTTAATCAGCAATTGAAGGCCAGATTCTAATTCCCAAATTCAATTTTGGACAAGGCAATAATCACCAAGCTGTAGAAATGCAACCCATTCTTGAGCGAAAACATTTCCGAAAAGTCGGTATAGTATAACATGCCTAAATTAATTAACACGAACCTACTGTATCTGTTCTCCTTCTAACACGGGGAATATGAGGTCGTCTGCAGTGAGGTTCTTAAATAGCAGATGCTGTCAGAGAGGACACTATTTGCAGGCATATAGTGTCTCTTCTGTATAAGAGTATAGTTTCAGGATGGGATTGGATTGAAAGTTATCTTCCCCTAATGACAAAGGTAAAGATTAATCTTTTAAATAATGTAGTGTTCAGTATTCAGCTATGTGCAGGACAGCAGTCATTCACTCTCTGGAGATGGTACCAGCCACTGGCTTAGTGCACAATTGGTCCAGTGTGTTAGCGAGCTTATCCAGTCACCTCTCCTTATTTCTTACAGTGAAGAGAATTGCTATCTCTATCACACCCCTTTTGCAAAACAAACAAACAAACAAACAA
>JASCQY010000036.1:5564232-5576248 GCA_030264315.1 Sardinella tawilis
ACCCCCCCCCCCCCCCCCCCCCCCCCCCATATTCAAATTTGGTACGTCTCAACCAAAACTGGTAAGTACTTTTCTCAGCCAGAAATCTCTTGAAAGCTGTGTTCTCTGCGCTCTAGCTAGGTAAAGGAGAATGCGTAACAGTGAAACAAACCCAGAAGAAATACTTACTGTAGAGGCTACGCTCCTCTGCTTGTTATGTGCAAGTTCATTCTATTTGTGGTAAGAAGAATCCTGCTTCTTGTCATATCGGTGGTCTCCCATTTTGCTGACCAAGCTGGAGAGCTAGTGTCTTGCCAGTATGGGACTCTGTAGAGCAATTGCAGTGTTGGGATGGGTGGGGGTTATATCGTGGGATAAGACAAATTCTGCTCAGGCTGTGCTAATTTAATTGTTGACTGTGATTTGTTACAAAAGAATAAAAAACTTTAAGATCTTACAGTGCGAGTTTGTGTGGGCTCTTTTTCCCCCAATGTATAGTAGTACTTTTTTCTTTTCTGTTTTTTTTTTTTTGGGGGGGGGGGGTTGCCTGGAGATTTTAGAAATGAATTGATCTTCACAATAAACCCAATGACGGAAGGTTAGTAGACTGCAGTTTTCTCATTGCTCCCAGAATTGACTCAAGTGTATCTTGTACTGTCGATCAGAAGTTTGGGAAGGCTACCAAAGGCCAAATACTTCATGTAGTTATACTATGCACTGCATAGTATGCAGTTGTGGTCTTTTAAGATGTGGTCACTTTGCAAGTGTCAGTTTCGGTATTGGAGTTGCATACCTTGTGGGGAGTCCAAAACGTCTTATTCTCTCTTGGTCTCCAGGTCGGTGTGTGTGGAGTTTGGCCTGTCCATATGCAGTACTAATTTTGATTTCAAAATTGCCTACTCAATTCTCACAAGTGTAGTATTTAAACATTTTATTTGAGCCAGTTATGGAATAAATGGCACTTGACCATAAAACAAAAATGTAAAATTGGTTTTAAAGGAGAAGGTTGGTGTGAATCAACCTATAGCCCTGTTGTTCAAGGTCACTAAATGATGTCTATAGAAATTAAAACGAGAAAAATTGATACAACATAAGCTGAATAATGTATCGGCAATGCTAAGTAAATGGGGGCATGGGCAGTTTCATTTTGCTATGCCCCATTCAGTTAAACAGTGTTTTTTGTTTGTTTTTTTGCTACAGATGGTATTCAGTGACCTCTAACAACAGGGCTATGGATTGATTCACACCGAGTTATCCTTTAAAACCTGAAAGTAACGAACCTGTGGTGTGTTTCCCCAGTCTGTGGTTGCTAACCTATTTCTCATTCCTATGCAGTTTCCTAATGCCAGCCGACTAAGCTGCAGCTCTGGTTTTGGGAGATGCTCCCCTGAAATGTACCCAGTGTTTTGCCTCAGTGGCCGGGAATGAAAAATGAATGCACCAATTGTAATTTCCATGGGCAAAACAAAGCAATGAGACCAGTATGACAATGCCTCCACCAGGTGGCAGTATATGCTTACAAGTCTTAGAAGGAGAACATCTGTATATGTTTGTCTAGTTGTTGCAACAGCACTAGTTTATCAAACAGCCTTTCTTGGTGTTGCTATTTTTATATCAATGGTGTTTAACTGGCTTTCAAATGGTACACCTGCTGATTGAGTTTATCTCAGGATTGTCCACATGGTGCAAAATGTGTTTCAACTCCATTGAATTGTCATTGGCATACAGTAGGCCTACATTACAGAACTATGGATAATCCAGAATATGCAGGAAGTTGGGAGATGGCTCAATGCATCTTAAATCATATTTAGAGGGGACTTTAAGAAAATATATGATCCATGCTGTTGTTTACAGTGTTGGGGTGAATGTAGTTATTTTGCTGTATGAACGACAACTAATGTACTGTCAAGTAGTCATGAAATTAAACTTCCATGCATTTGTGAAATATGATGGTTACGCCCGCCATAGACAACTAGGTACATACACAAACACACAGTCCATCATGGGTGTACCAATAAGTGATGATACCGCTACATATGGGTCATGTAGGACCATGTCACATGGTCATAACCTGCAAAAAGTCAAATCGGAATGTAGGCCATCTCCGTCATACACCCGTACTTCCTCATTTTTTTTCAGTAGCTGGTTTTGATGTCTATTGTGACCAAATCCAGATTATAAATCATAGCCTGCGCTTTTAACAGTCTAGTGACCTGTCTGGGGTGTCTCTGGCTTTGATGAACGTGCAAAGAATGATGAGGGGACATTCCAGCTGCTAACGAGCTGATAACAGCCTCACAATGTTTTGCTCTGCGCATATTTTCACACTGGAGTCCGTCCAAGCATTTCCTGAGAGGATCCACAAGGCCCTCCCCTACAGTGTCAGTTCATCCAAACTTGTCCACCTAACTAATTTCCCATGCTAAAGACCACATCACCAGGGTGTGTGACTGTTTGTAATGCTCAGCTCAAAGGCCATCACACCTTTGGTTTGGATATCGGCGATTCACAAGTGTTTGTGTAATTTTTTGTTTGGCTGTTCTCGGATGAGTTAGTCACATGTCTGGTCCTACTGGTTCAGCAGATGGCCTTCAGTTGGACTGGTGATCAGATCAGTTTTCACTGGGATCAGATACAGTATGATGAAGCACCCGGTCAAGTAGAGCTTGGTTTCACACACTAGTGTTGCCCTTCCAATTGGCAAGTGAAGACAGCAGGCTTTTGGCGACAGCTTTAAAAACATGTTGTGACGTTCAGCATTGCTAGAGGAGAGAGGAGTTAATGCCTGATTGGTTAAAAATTGATCAAATTGAATTACTGATCTCGAACAGTAGGGCTATGGATTGATTCACGCCGGATTTCTCTTCTTTATTAGGGCTGAGCTTTTGAGCTGGCTGTGGATTAGCTGTTGTTGACCATCTTGAAAAGCAGGCCTTATATAGCCCCATCACCAGTGCCTCCATTCTCCTCATTTCACATGGGACTGTATCATCACTGGATCAGAGAGAATTTGCTCCAGTTGCAGAAAAATCAATGTGGACCATCTTGTGAACAGAGCAGCACAGAGCACATGTACAGAGACCTAGGGGCTGATCAGTTTTACTGGCCCTATGCTGAGTGCAAGCTGCTCCTTTGAAAACATGAAATATGGGTTTCATGGGCCTGAACTTGGATAATATAGAGAGAAATGTGCTTCAGTTTTTGTTACTTCTCCTGTGACTCCAAGGCCATCCTCCACCCCCTCTCCCCCCTCTCTCTCCTTGTCTATCAGAGTGCCTCACCATCTGAATGAATTTTAAACTCATTTTGTCCTCTGAGGCAAACCATTCATCTACAGGGAATTTGACTTTCAAGGCTGTTCTGTGAAATATTGAAAAGCTAACCTATGAAAAGAGGTGATCTTTGAAAAAATGGGAGTCGGGTTTTCTTTTCTTTCTTTTTTTGGTGGTGGGGGGTGGGCAGGGCAGTTTGTGAGAGAAAAAAATGGCATTACATTTCAAGTTATTTGCATAACTCATATTTAGCTATTTTTGTTGTTTTTAAAGGAGAAGTTCAGTATGAATTAATCCAAAGCCCTGATGTTCAAGGTCACTTAATGCTGTCAATAGGAAAAAGAACGGAAAAAAATTGATGCACCATGAGCCGAATAGTGACAGGCAACTTACACTGAGTAAATGGGGCATAGGGACTTACTTTCAATGTAATTTCGCTATGCCCCATTCACTTAACAATAGTTACTGGTTTGTTACTCCGTCTAGATTGCTTTAGATCTTAACAACAGGGCTATGGATTGATTCACACCAAACTTCTCCTTTAAGCCTTGGAATCAAAGGCTACCTTCCTATGGACTCAAACATCTCCCTGATGTGGAATAGGCCTAGTGAGTTAATTTGAGAGTGAATAAAGGGATAACTTGCCCCATAATATTAGCTGCAGTTATTTCCGTGTGAGGGCAATCGATATTGTGATCTCAAGTGTCACCTCCCAATGGGCCAGAGAGCAGTGTCCATGAACCTCACCCCACTGCCGATCATCAGTTGACAAGAACACCATGTCCTCTGAAATGCACATCAAGGCATGATCTTTCCACAAGACACAATAAAAGTGTAGGACATTGTAGACTCATCTGAATCTAAAGTAGCCTAGGCCATAGCCTGGAGAAATACAATCTGGGAGTCAGGTTAAAGGTATAGGCTATGGGTGTGGCACAGTAAAGAAACCTAGGGCATGGCTTAAATCATGATGGTCTAATTTTTGCTTCAAACAGACCTATATCTATTTAATTAGCCAAAGTGCTTGTGGAGCATTTAATGGGAAAAATGAATTTAGGCCTATAGTTTGTAGAGAGCGACAGCCATACCTGGAGGATACACCTAATTAGGCCCATTACAAGATCAAATCTCAAAATGTGGCGGGGTATATCCGCACTTTCTGAAGTTGACTTGATCTGTCTGTCATTGTTTGGTAATAGAGGTTATTTGTTTTCATAGAATGTGTTGGCACCATGGGCTAACGGCGAAAATCCAGCCATGGCTGTTTTACAACCAAAAATGATGTCTTTTCTATGCTGAATTCGAGCTCAACCACTGTTGGAAGCGGGCCAGATGCAATCCAGTGTGCCCAGCGGTGAGTGAGTTCGAGTCCACATCGGACACTCAGGACACGCTATGACGTGATTTCCTGGTGGCGGCGGTGGGCGCGTGGTACTGCAGTTTCGTGGAGGTGCGAGAGGAGATCCCGACATGGGCTGCGTCGAGGCGACATGAGCCTGTCCTTCGGATCACCAGCAGCCCATGCCTAAATCCACTTGCAGTTTCTGAAGATCCGTGGGGGTGCTTATTGTTAGTGTGACCATAGCGATAACAGGACAGTTAACGCTACCCACAATTTTTCTGCGTCTGGCGTGAGAGGGTCCAGCAACATCATCGAGCATGGCGGAAAGAAGTGGCCGGCTGAGCTTCCCTGGGAGCGGGGCACTAAATCGACCCGTGCCGATGAACCTGTTTGCAACTTGGGAAATAGATGGATCTTCGCCCAGTTGCATCCCAAGGTAAGACAAATGCAGCTGTTGACTCCATAATAGACTATCCCCTATTGCACCATTGCGACGCAGTTTGGAATGCAATGTTATTTGGGGTCTCTGTGTGTAATTTAGCGGCTAAACCACCGAGTTGTTTTTGGCATGCAACTACTGGGTCTTTAAACTCGCTGTCCGTGCAGTCGTTTTTGGTATTCAGGAAGTCTTTCAAAAGACAAAGCGATGTGTTGATAAAATGAAACATATCAGCCTGCAGTAAGCATAATGTTTTGCACCGCAGCGATCCAGTGCGAGTTCAAAGGTGGGTTGTGTGGCTCACGCTCCCAGACGGGCTGTCACACTTCCTCGACAACTGTTACTTTGACGTCTGTTGTTTTAATACCCTGAACATAAATAAACTTAACGTTAGTCGACGCCATACATCAACTATTGGCGGGCGTTGTTTGTACATATTCGCAGATATATGTTGTTGTTGTGAAGCCCTGTATTCTTTGTAACAAGACTCTCATCTGACTGGTTTGTTAACGTTAGATGGACAGACACCAGTCTGAGCTCACTTTAAATGGTTTGATGACGTCGACAACTAGTTAGTTCTGTCCAGGCTGTTTAAATCAGTATAACTCAGCGAATGTCTGTCCGTCTTAATAAACACCTCTTATGCATGGAAACGTGCCCGCACCTTGAGCAGCAGTGTGGAGCGGCCCGGTTGTGCACATCCAGTGTCGCCCAGCTCTACGGACACACTGATGTAATGTGGGTAAAATCAATTCAGCACCAGCCATTGTTTTCACTTCTCCTGGACTGCATTCTATTCTTATCCGCGATGTATTGTGCCTCGCTGTCTGTGGGGGCATTTTTTCACTCGTTTTGGTTACAAAGCAGCTAAACAGAGGGCAGATTCCAGAGCCTCCTACGGACTCGTGCGGCTGCCACAGAAATGCCATGTGACGGTCAAGGGGGGCTGACCTGAATGCAAATAACCCCACACTGACTGCATGCTGGAGTCCCATCAGTCCATCACTAGATTCAGAAGGAACACACAGACTCTGTTGCCTTTTCTGAAATGTCTGTTTTTCTTGACCACCTCTCTCTCTCTCTCACACACACACACACACACACACACACACACACACACACACATACACACTGTTGCCATATCTCTCCCTCTCTTGGTCTTTTCACTCTGCTGTCACTGTTGGTTCTGAATGGAGAAGTTCAACCTGTCAAAGCTTAGCAGGTGTCAACTCAACTGCTCATTAGAATTCTTTGCCTACATGCCAAACATACACCGAAGTTCACAAAATACACACATGCCTGAGCCTAGCATACCCTACCTATTGACTTTAACATTCACACACCCTGCCGCAACACATATATATTTTGTGTGTGAGTGCGAGCACAGTGAATCCTACTTGAACGAACTTAGTTAATACCACCCTCTCTGGGTTATCCACTTTAATTGAGTGTCCTTCTCCGTGGAGCTGTAGCCTCCAGACCTCAGACTTAATCCCCAAGCCCTACAGCCTCCATCACACACACGTACACACACCCACACACACATACACACACACACACACACACACATACACACACCCTCTCTTATACACACTCAGACATCCAGTCACCCAGTTCAGTCAGTAGGGGTGCCTCCCATGTCTGAACACAGGGGTATTTTCAGAACCTGCTGGACTTCCGGAATGTTCTATGTCAAAACATTGAGCATGAATTTTACATCTCTCGGGCTTCTGTCTGAAGTCTTGTCTTCTCCAGTTTTAAAAACAGCTGACTTGAAAAGACCATTTTGCTCTCATTATGCCAGAATCTGTGACATTACAGTCGAAACATTTTCCCTGTCTCATTCCTGTCAGATCTTGTGCTGAACAGTTTTTTTTCATAGCTGTCAGTCACAACAGAAGCTACATTGATGTAGGCACTTAAATAGACCTTGAATCGGACAATTGGACAGTAGTCAGGCACACACTCCCTGTATAGAGAGAGAGAGAGAGAGAGAGAGAGAGAGAGAGAGAGGTGTAGGCTAATGTTCACGCTGCTCTGTGACTGGGGCTGATGGGGAGCTGCCATGCAGGAAAGTGTCCAAAAAATGACGGACCCGTTCGGGCTCTGGATCGCCCAAGAACTGGGTCAGGAGCAGGCTGGGTCTGAACTGTAGATGACCTACTTATTTCCATCCTGTGTGTGTGTGTGTGTGTAAGAGAGAGAGAGAGAGAGAGAGAGCAAGAGAAAGTGAGTGAGCTGGTTTTATTTTGACTCATTTTCTTTTTAGGGCGTTTGGAATGTGAGCCGGAGTGTTTTTAGTATGATCCGCTTCCCCAAAGTTTGTTTTTGTTTCTCTTTTTTTTTCGTTGTCCTCTCTGCCCTCTCCTTCTCTCCTACCTGCTGTCTTGACATGTGCTCCCCTTCTTCACTTTTCTTTTTCTATCTGTTTTTCTTCTCCCCTCTGTTCCTCTCACTCTTCCTTTTTTCCTCCCCCTCTCTGTCTTTCTCTCTCTCTCTCTCTCTCTCTCTCTCTCTCTCTCTGTCTCTCTTTCTTTCTCCTGTCCTGGAATACCTTTGTGCGATATCAGTAATCTGGGCCTGGCATCTGCACACAATGTGGGACGTGATCTGAAAAGTGCAGTCTTATTCCTCCTTTAATCTCCCCTGCTTTTCTGATAGCTCAGCGTTCTCCTCCCCTCCGTCCGCACGCATCCCAGCCTGCCCTGCAGCAGGCCCTCCTCCTCTCTCCCCCTCTCTCTCTCGCTCTCTCTCCCTCTCTCTCTCTCTCCCTCTTTCTTTCTCTTTCCTTACTCCATCCCTACACCCCCAATCTCTCTCTCTCTATCACTCTGTCTTACTCTCTCTTACTCTCCGTCTTTCTCTCTCAATCTCTGTCTCTCTCTCTCTTTCTGTCTCACACTCACTCACACACACACACACACACACAAACACACACACACTCACACACACACACACACACACTTGCTCAATGTCACTGGGTGCAGTGCTACAGGCTCATTGTAGATAGGCTGTGTCTCCTCGGCCATCTTCTCGCGCTCAGGGAAGAACACCGTATCGCGTTGCAAACTCAGCGAGCATTCCAGGGAAGCGGTGTGGCAGTGAACTAACGGGTTCTGTGTTTGTTTTGCCTTTCCTGGGCGGCAGACACACGCTGTTTGTGTTTACCATGGCTCTCACACTCTCTGTATGTGTCTGCCTCTCTTTTTCTCTCCCTCTCTCTCTCTCTCTCTCTCTCTCTCTCTCTCTCTCTCTGCCTCTCTGTCTCTCTCTCCTCCCTTCCATTCACACATTCTCTTGTCTCTCTCACCTGCCTCTTGCATGCACACACACACACACACACACACACACACTCACACACACACACAGACACTGTTGTGCTATGAATGTTGGGATCACACTGGAAACTTCAAGCGTTGTGTCATGTCCTTTTTGTGTGTGTGTGTGTGTGTGTGTGTGTGTGTGTGTGTGTGTGTGTGTGTGTGTGTGTGTGTGTGTGTCAGCGGGCGTCTCAGTTTATAGTGCAATGCAAACAGTGGAAGGTGAAACCCGATCGTTGCAGATCAGTGATTGCCTCTGCCCATCAGCGCTTTGCCACCTTGCCCATTCCATGTGGATTAGCACCATTCGTCGTTCCCTCAACCCGACACTCATCCCCTAGTCCATTAATCAGAACGCCCCACTTCGGAGGACTTCGTTCTTTTTGCCATCCATGCTCGATTTTTTTTCTTTGGGTCGTGAATAGTCTGTATTGTCTCGCCCAGTTTTGTCTCTCTCTCTCTCTCTCTCTCTTTCTCTTTCTCCCTCCCTCCCTCCCTCTGCTGTCCCCTTTCGCCCGACTCCTTTCTCTCCCAAAATCACCGCATGAGTCACCGCTGCTGAAAAGATGGGCGGCCATATTGCTTAAGTGCACTTCAAGCGACTTGCGTGTTTTTATTTTATTGATTTTTTTTGGAACGAGTGAAATGAATGCTTTTGAATCCATACAATGGACCAGAGCATTGTGGTTGAGGTTGAAGGTTAGCAGGAGTAACATTGAGAGGGACCGCTGGGCTATTGATCACTGCCAAGACAGCAAGATGGATAGACAGACTGATGGAGCGAAGGGAGAGAGAGAGAGAGGGGAGAGAAAAAGAAAAAAAAAAGGCTGAGACGTGAACCATTTCTGACGAAAGAGCGACAACGTAAGCCCACTCGACCCCAGCAGTGCTTCTCGATGAGTCAAAGGTGCTGTGAAGAAAAGGAGTGGATTTGGAGCCGGCCTTGGCGTAGGCCTAGACGAGCCCCAGGCGGCGGGTGTTAGGTTAGGCCCCTGTTGGCACCGTAGTCCTTGGCAGCGCTCGGCTGTCTGTGTCAAATCTACTGGAGCAGCATAATCTCCAGGTAAGCTGGAGGAGGCCTAAGGTCAGGCCTCCGTAACCTGTGCCCAAAACAAGCCTGTCTGCCACGTAAATCCCATGTTTGTTGCCTAAACCTGCGAGGGGAGGGAAAGAGAGAGAGTGTGTGTGTGTGTGTGTGTGTGTGTGTGTGTGTGTGTGTGTGTGTGTGTGTGTGTTTGAGAGAGAGCGAGAGAAAGTGTGAAAGAGATTTGGGTTCAGGTGACGCACCAGCAGCTTTGCCCAAAGCTGATTTTTCTCCTTTTCAACACCGTTGACCAAAGCACTTGCTCTTTGTCCATGTAACTTCATTCAGCTGTGACATTTGGGAATCCCCATTACATCTCAGTTTCTTTTTTTCAATTCCCATCAACACCAACTCCTCTCTTTCTGTTTAATCTCTCTTTCCCTTTCATTTCTCCTCTGCTCTGTCTTCCCCTCCCAGTTCTCTCTCTCTCTCTCTCGCTTTCTCTCTGTCTTTTGCTCTCTGTTTCTGTTTCTCTCTCTCTCTCTCTCTCTCTCTGACTCTCTCTCTCTTTTGCCATTTCTGTTTGTCTCTCTCTCTCTCTGTCTCTCTCTCTCTCTCTTCCCCCTCGAATTGTGAGGCTGGTGTTTTGATCAGAGGGAACAGATGGAGAGGTCCCAGCGAGAGTCTCTCATTATCTGTCTGAGTCTTCCCTCCTTCTCTTCCCTCCTTCTCATCCCTCCTTCCTCCTTCTTCTGAGACATCCCTTTTTTCATCAGACTTTCTTCCTCCCCTCTATCTATTTCTCTCTCTCTCTCTCTCTCTCACATACACACACAGACAGACACACACACACAGACAGACACACACACACACACAGAGTGACTAGTGGAGTGGCCCCTTCCTGTGATCTGACTGACTGGCGCTTCCTCTCGGTCAGGGAGGGATGAAGTTAATTGGCATGAGCTTGATTGGTAAATGCACTCCTTAGCTACTGCAGATGCGTAGCCCTACCGTCTGAATGCATGATCAATACTGTGTGTGTGTGTGTGTGTGTGTGTGTGTGTGTGTGTGTGTGTGTGTGTGTCTGTGTGTCTGTGTGTTTGCCTTTTGTGACAGACGCCTTTTGATAAGCTCATCTGTTCATGCATTACACAGGCACACAAACACTCATACACACACATGTGCTGCATGCACACACACTTCCTTTGAACAAGCTTTGCCCACCAACAGAGATGCATTAGGCTAGAGAAAAGTTGCATTTAGCCTACGATACATCATTAGCTTGATAAGCTTGAAATACAGAAGTAATCCATTGCTATTGTTTGTGCTGTGTCTACATGTATGTTCAGTGGAGGGTGCAGGACCATATGGTGGCACTAGTGATGTGAAGTGAGAGAGAAGAGAGAGAGAGAGAGAGAATGAGAGAGAGAGAGAGAGAGAGAGAGAGAGAGGAAAGAAGAGGGGAACAGGAGGGAACCAGGGAGGCATGCGACTGAACTTGAACTGAGTGCTGTTGAGTGCAATTGTTTTCTTCTGTTAACAGTATTCAAGTCTTCTTAGGGCTTTGTGACTGCAGCATGTTTATATGTGTGTGTGTGTGCGTGTGTGTGACATGTTGATTCCTTTGATTGGGTCTTGCGGGAGATGTGTGTTGTTTGCTGTGTTGCGATTTAGCAGCCAGTTAAAAGGAAGCCTCACAATCAGACACGAAAAGCATGAAAGTAAATAAAAAAGAAAAGCACAGAGAAAAGAAGAGAGGAAGAGAGGCAGAGGGATTGTGTGTGTGTGTGTGTGAGTGGGTGAGCTCGAGAGGTAGAATAGAAAATAAAGGGCTGGAAAGAGAGCTGGAGAAGAAGGGAGGGAGGGAGGGAGAGGAGAGGAGAGGAGAAGAGGGACTGAGACGAAAGGGAGTGCAAAAGATAAAACAGCGAGGAGCGAGAAACGAGGAGATGGAGGGAGCGAGGGAGGGTTTCGACGGATGTGTGAAATGATGGGGTATGGAGGGATGGCATGGGATGGGGAGAGGAAAAGAGGGAGAAAGAAGGAGAGGGAAAGAGGGATGTCATTGAAATTCAGAGTGGGGTTTCTGGGGGTAGGGTCCCTCTGGGTGACTGCATATTTAATGAGGGGGCGGGCGGCACAGCCCTCAGATGTGGGGATACCCAAAAGTGGGTCAAAGTACACACACACACACACACACACACACACACACTTGCACGTTCATATTAAAGATGCATTGGGTGTTGGAGGTCTTTTTCCCCCCTCAGATCACACTGTAAAGCAGCGCCTGGTGTCATCTTCCTTTATCATCTGGGCTTTTATCATTTACTCCCCACACTATTATTAGCCCTCCACATCACTCTCTCTCTCTCTCTCTCCATCTCTCCATCTCTCTTACTCCATCTCTCTCTCTCACTCCATCTCTTTCTCTCTCTCTCCATCTCTCTCACTCCATCTTTTTCTCTCTCTCCATCTTTCTCTCCATCTCTCTCTCTCTCCATGTCTCACTCTCTCACTCACACACACACACACACACACACACACACACACACACACACACACACACACACACAACAATTCTGTCTGATATTCATTTCATATGCTGTAACACAGTGAGTGTGTGTTGAGACTAGAGATACT
>JASCQY010000036.1:5689083-5707274 GCA_030264315.1 Sardinella tawilis
ATATAGTATATGTTAAAAAATAAGTTTACATTATATATCATTAATGGAATAATATTTTACACCAATCTATAATTTTAGTATTTTTATGTATATTTTTCATATTATTTGTAAATTTCATTTATTTGTTGATTACTATTATTTCTTTAATTGTATTTTTTTTTCTCATTTATTCTCTGTCATTGGTGTCTGTTTCCAAAGTTCTCTGTCTGTACAGTGCCAGACGGGCAAAGAAATGTAGATATAATGTACTATTCCTGCTGCTATGTCTGCATTGGCTTTGAAAGAATACAGTATATTTCTAACAGCCTTGAGTGAAATAATTACCGTTCAGGACATAATACTGAAAGTGTGGGTGTACTTGCAATGCATCATGAGAGCTCTGAGCCAGTGCTCACACCAGAACTTTTTTGTAATAAAATTGCATTTTCTAAACATTCTGAGTTTCATTGCAACATCTCTGTTCACACTTAAACACATTCAGCCTTCACATGAATAGATGTTAGATACTTCATGATGTAAATTTCACTGATTAAGATACAGTATACTGTATAATGTCTTTATTTAGGTCATGGACAAAGAGCAGCATCATATCATAATTCATTGGCTGTGTCACATATGGCGCACTTGCACTACAACACTGCACAGTGTGCATGGCTACTTATGGCCATAGAGTGCATTTTTGACGTGAATTGTTGTCCCAAATGCAGCACTTAACTGAAAACACTTAACACAAGTGACAAGCGTAACCGTTGTTTAAATCGTGATCCCAAACAAACATTCAGAATGCACCAAGACATAGTGTTTGAAGTGTGCAAGTGCGCCATATGAGACGCGGCCAATGTCATCTGGCAGTTTACATTCATTTGTCCATGTCATTATAAACTTGCTGAAACTCTTTATTAATAATTTGAAGAGATAAGTGATTTGAAGACTCATGATTAAAAGTATGCAATGTAATTAAAAACACAACCACATGGCCTTTACATCACAATTTTAATAAACTTAATATTGTAAATATGCTGCATCATTTTAGCCAAGGTAAAAATAATATCAGCTGCAGTAAAGAAATTTGCAAACGTTAATAAAACAAAATTTATTTACATAAAATATATCACCATTATATATTACATTTTGTTGAAAAAATCAGAGAGTCTCTCTACTCTGGCTTTAAAATATTTTGTCCAGCTATATCTTGTCCTTCTTAACACAAATGATATGCTTTAATATATTTTTTTTAAGCCAACAATGTTCAGCAACATTCATTATAGCCATATTGATTGTATTATACTGTATATTACACCTTTTGCTACTTAACTTAAATCTATGTTGTAATAATCAGTGCATACCATTGTTATATAATGAAATGTTTTTTGACTAATCATTGTAAATTATGTTAAGATACAGAGAACCACACCCACTAGTAATTCACATTAAAAAGACAGCATGGTATCTTTTCAATTGTATAGATTTTACAGGCAGTGGCAGTGGATGTACACAAATTTTATTTGTTAATAAATTAAAGCTGCACACCTTTACAGTATGTATCATAGGCCTGTGTTTGCTCACATAAGTCAACTGACAAAAACAAATATGAAAAGTAATATACTATAAACTGGTGCACAAATCCAAACCTCCTCTGATCATTTCCCATGAGATTTCTCAGTGGAGTGTTTGATTACACACGTCTCTGTGGTTACACTGCTCACAACAATGCTTTCTGCTGGCAATGGCATCTCTCTACTTTCAAAAAAAAGCATTTTCTCCTTGTTTACCGAGTCTCGTAATTTTTGAGAGGATGAAGCCACTGTATTGCTGCTTGGCTCTCCAGAGTCAGCGTCTAGCATGCACGTTTTCTGGGTTATGATCACTTTTTCCATGCCCGACATTTCTGTGATCACATGCTTCTCTACCACTATGCTATCCTCTTGCATCTTGCTGGTTTCCTCCATTGACCATGGAGTGGAAGTGGTTCTAACAATTACTTGTTCGACAGGCAGGGACTGGACAGTATGGCTCAGAATCGTAGCTTTCTGCGTGTCTGGTATGGCTTGTACATTTGATGTGATAATGTGAATTGCCCCTGACTCTTGTTTTAGTGTGTCCATAGATGAACTATCAGAGGAGAAGGATATGTTAACCTTCTCTGGCAGGTCAGGATCCATGGATATAAGTTCTGTTCTGGCAGTGGAGGTAATAATATTAGCTGTAACATCTCCTGTGCCAGTGGAGATTGACTGACCATATTTAACTGTGACTTTTGTAGGTGAAGTCAGTGATGATCCAATCTGTTCTGTTGTTGGCGCAGAGCTTTCATCAGCAAAGGCATCAGATGACCTTACCGAAGATGTTATGCTAATCTCATTCTCCAAATTTTCACTTTCAGTATTTTGTTCTTGCTCTTCTCTATGTGTCGTAATTTCTCTCTCTGTAAATTTAACTGATTTGGTTGGTGAGGGGAATTTAGGGAGTTTGAACCAGCTTCCTTTTTCAGGGCTTTCCTTAGTACCTTGCGATTTCTGCTCTGTTTGAAGCTCTAACTTCCATTCTTCTTTAACACTCTCTTTTACAGTCCCTTCAGTTTTTACCCTTATATCACCATCTTTTGAAGCTTCAGTTATTCCTGGTTTAGAGAACTGGAATACAGACTTAGTTTTCTCTTGAACAGCTGTGGATGGTTCCGCATCTTGTTCCATCATACTACCTGCAGGCTTCAGTTCTCCTTCACCAGTTTGAGAGCCTTCTCCTTTTGGTTCATCTCTTTCATCTAATGTGGGGACATGGAATTCAACATCAAAACCCCGAAGAACATCCTGAACTGTTGGAAAAGTGAACTTAGGTGATTTGTCTGTTACCTGTGTGTTCTCTTTATCTCCTTCCAGAGGGATCTCCTGAGGTTTGACATCAGAGGGTGTCTCAGCATCATCTTCAGATTTAGTTTTTGAAAGGCTTAGCCTAGGCATTTTGAAAGTAGGTAATTTGAATTTGCTTGGTGAGCTTAAAACTTTGCTGTCTGCTGCCTGTGTTGAAACCTCACTGTCTGGTGCAACTGTTCCTTCAACTACGGGAACATGAGTTTCAGCACTGATCATCATTGATGAACTGTCTCCTTCAGGAACTGTAACTTCATATTCAGCTTTTGGTGTAGTGATACCAAATTTAGGCAGTTTAATTGTTGGGAGTTTAAATTTACTTGGAGAACCCCCAACAGCAGCCTCAACTTTGGGTTCTGCTTCTTGCACCTTCCCATCTATATCTACTTCTGCATTTCCCTCTGGTAAAGTCACATCTACACTAGGTAGTGTCACATCATCCTCAGGGGCTTTAACTGCAGGTTTGGAAAAACTAAATTTAGGAAATGATATTCTTGTCTTAACATCCTTAGCGTCAACATCACTCTTGACTGAGTCTGGTGTCACTTCAGATGCTGGTTCCTTAACATCTGTTTCAACAGATTTTGCTCCAGCTATTTCTTGTGATGGGGAAGGATCAACTGTAATGTCCACAGTGCTCTTTACTGCAGCCCCTCCAAATGTAGGTAGTTTAAATGTTGGTAGTTTGAATTTTGTGGGGGAGGAAATAGGAGTTTCTCTATCTGGACTTTTAACATCTGATGAAACGTTTTGGATCTCAACACCCTCTGGCTTTGAAATATCAGCTTCTTCTGTCTTTCCATCAGTCTCAGAAGATTTGACATCTGGTTTAGAAAAGCCAAATTTGGGAAAAGTGAAGCCAGGTTTCCTTGCCGTTACATCAACGTCTGGCACATCCACTCTTGTTTCAACTGATAAATCAACACCCCCTTCCATGTCTACTTCGCCTTCTGGTAGAGAAACTTCCCCTTCTGACTTTACTTCAGAGCCTTTCACCTTAGGGAGTGATACTCCAAATTTGGGAAACTTAAACATACTTCCTTGTCCATCTGCCCCCACTCCCACTGTCTGCACATCGGCATCTGCATCTTTACTCTGTGTATTCATTACTTTGATATCAGTAGAAATAGGATCCACAGACACTTTCAGTTCACTGTCTGGCACATCTTGCCCTCTCACCTCCAAGTTTGTTTCCTGCATCTCAACCTTTGGAACTGATACTCCAAATTTGGGGAATTTAATTGTAGGAAGTTTAAATTTTGATGGTGATCCACTAATAGATGCAGCCTTCAATTCACCCTCTTGTTCACTGTCTGGTTTGGGTTCTTCAAAGTCAACATTCCCTTCTGATGGAGAAATGTCTGTTTTTGGCAGAGTGACATCTACCTCAGGGGTCTTATCTGATTTTGAGAACCCAAACTTGGGAAATGAAAAGCTTGGCTTTTTCACAGTGACATCAATCTCCTTTGAATCCACTTCTGGTAAGTCTACTTTAACTGTAGCTCTCTCCACATCAGCACTGGCCACTTTCACTTTTATGTCTCCCTCAGGCAAAGTAATGTCGGCATCAGTCTTTGTCACATTTACCTCAGGGCCTTTGACTTTAGATAATCCAATTCCAAATTTTGGAAGTTTAAACTTGCTTTCTTGTCCCTCCACATCAACCTCTTTTGTCTTCACATTCTCATCAGGAATAGTGGCTTTTATAGCTACACTTGAGTCTGTAACAGTAACAGATGATGGTCCTTTCCCTTCTGAATCTGGCAAATTCATATCTGGTTCTTTAATAGTAGTGTCTGGATGTTCTATTTCAACAGTGACCTTTGGAGCTGTAATGCCAAATTTGGGAAATTTAATTGTGGGGAGTTTAAATTTTGATGGTGACCCAGAAATGTTTGTGTCCTTCACTTCAACTTCACTATCAGCAACTTGAACACCTGCTCCTGGGTCCTTTACCGCTATCGTTGCTTCGGGGAGAGAAATGTCCGATTCGGGGAGAGTGACATCAACATGTGGAGTCTTAACATCTGGTTTTGACAGTCCAAATTTGGGGAATGAAAAGCTTGGTCTCTTTGTTTTTATATCAAGACCTTTGGAGTCTGTTTCGGGTATGTCTGCCTTCACCTCAGCTGATGGTACCTCAATGTCTATTTTTTCTTCTGGAATGTAAGCATCCAAGTCTGGCTTTGAAACACTTACATCAATGTCAGGACCTTTCACCTTTGGCAAAGTGATTCCAAATTTTGGAAGTTTGAATTTGCCTTCTTGTCCTTCAATATCATGCCCCTCAGTCTGTACATCTACTGGTTGGCCTTTGACATCAGCAGTTGGAAGATCCATAGACACTTTCAGTTCAGCTTCAGTTGCACTGACATCAGGTGCTTTTACATCGACATTCACCTCACCCTTTGGTGCTGAAACTCCAATCTTAGGGAATTTGAATGTAGGAAGTTTGAATTTTGTTGGGGAGGTAATTGTACTTGTGTCTCTCAGTTGAATGTCTCCCTCTGTACCCTGTACAACAACTTCTGTTTCCTTGACCTCTGCTTTTCCTTCTGGTACTGACACATCCATTTCTGGTAGATTAACATCGATTTCTGGGGCTTTAACATCTGGTTTGGAAAACCCAAACTTTGGGAATGAAAAGCTTGGCCTCTTCATTTTTATATCAGCAGCTTTGGAATCCACCCCAGATATTTCAACTTCACCTTCAGGCAAGGACACTTCTGCATCTGCTTTTCCCTCTGGCAAAGAGATATCAAAGTCTGGTTTTGAAACACTAACATCAACTTCAGGCCCTTTCACTTTTGGCAGTGAAACTCCAAACTTAGGAAATTTTAACTTGCCTCCTTGTACTTCAGGTCCCTCCGCTGTTATATGCACATCTGTGGACTGAGGCTGTGCATCAATGCTTTGATTTTTAAGATTTGCTGCTGGAACATCCCCTGAAACTTTGAGCTCAGCTTGTGGTAAACTGACATCAGGCGTCTTTACATCAACATCTACTTCTGGTGCTTCTGTGGAACCCTTTGATGCTGAAACTCCAATCTTTGGCAATTTGAATGTTGGAAGCTTGAATTTTGTTGGTGAGGTATGAATATTCAGGGCTTTGTGTTGAGCATCTCCCTCTGGAATCTCAGCATCAATCTCTGGGCCTTTGATTTCCACTTTCCCCTGTGGAACAGAAATGTCAACTTCAGGGAGATTTGCGTCAATATCAGGAGCTTTAACATCTGATTTTGAAGATCCAAACTTTGGGAATGAAAAACTTGGTCTCTTTATTTTTACATCAGCACCCTTAGAAACAACTGCAGGTATCTCAGCTGTTCCCTCAGGTAGTGAAACATCAACTTCCACTTTTCTTTCATTTAAAGAGATATCAGCATCAGGTTTTGAGACACTTCCATCAAATTCAGGACCTTTTACTTTTGGTAATAAAATTCCAAATTTTGGAAGTCTGACCTTGCTTTCTTCTCCACCAGCCTCATGTCCTGTACTTGCACTGATATCTATGGAAGGAGGCTGTACATCCACATTTTGGCTTTTGATGTCAACCTCTGGAATTTTCCCTGAAATGTTTAGCTCAGCATCTGGCAGATTAATTTCTGGTCCCTTTACATCTGGTGCTTCAACCAATCCTTTTGGCGGTGGCACTCCAATTTTAGGAAATTTTAGTGTTGGGAGTTTGAATTTTGATGGCGAGGTTTGAATATTTGTATCTTTATACTGAGAATCTCCCTCTGTTATTTTAACATCAATCTCAGGTCCTTTGATTTCTACTTTCCCCTCAGGCAGAGATGTTTCAACTTCTGGGAGACTCACATCAGTGTCTGGAGCTTTAACATCTGGTTTTGACCATCCAAACTTTGGGAAGGAAAAGCTTGGCCTCTTAGCTTTCACATCAGCACCCTTGGAATCAACCCCAGGTATCTCAGCCTTCACCTCAGGTATTGAAGCATCAATTTCTGCTTTTCCCTCAGGCAAAGAGACATCCACATTAGGTTTTGAGACACTCACATCAATTTCAGGACCTTTGACTTTTGGTAAAGAGATACCAAAAGTTGGAAGTTTGAACTTGCTTCCCTGCCCATCAACCTCAGCCCCCTCTAAGTCTGTTCTGATATCTTGAACTTCCCCTGAAACTTTAAGCTCAGCATCTGGTAAAGTGACTTCAGGTGCCTTTATATCAATATCTACAACAGGGGCTTGCACTGATCCTTTTGGTGCAGAAACACCAATTTTGGGCAATTTAAATGTTGGGAGTTTGAATTTTGATGGGGAAGTGTGAATATCCACACCCTTAGCATCTCCCTCTGGAATCTCAGCATCAATCTCTGCCTCGGTGATATCCACTTTTCCTTCTGGTAGGGGCATGTCAACTTCAGGGACATTGACATCTATATCAGGTGCTTTAACATCAGGTTTTGACAATCCAAATTTAGGGAATGAAAAACTTGGTCTCTTCATTTTTACATCAATGCTCTTTACATCTTTGCCTTCAGTGCTTCCTTTTGGAATCTTGCCATCAATTTCTGGATCTTTCACCTCAGCTGCTGGAAGACTGATATCAATCTCGGCACCCTTAACTTCAGGTTTTGAGAATCCAAATTTGGGAAAAGAAAAACCTGGCTTCTTTACTTTTATATCAGTGTCATCAGGTAAATTTCCCTTTGGTTCAACAAATGGAGTTTCAATATCTGCTGTGCCACCTGGAAGGGAAATATCCAAATCTGTTTTAGGGACACTCACATCTACCTCAGGACCTTTCAGATTTGATGAAGAGATTCCAAATTTTGGAAGCTTGAACTTGCTTCCTTGAGCTTCAGTGTCAGATAAACTCATCTGCACTTCAGTATCTGGAGCCTTAATATCCATTTCCTGGCCTTCGACATTAACTACTGGCACATCTCCTGAAATTGTTAAATCAGCATTAGTCAGGCTGACTTCAGGTGCTTTGGCTTCAAAATCAGCTGTTGGAACCTCAATGGTTCCCTTTGGTGCAGAAACTCCAATCTTAGGGAATTTGATTGTGGGTAGCTTGAATTTTGTTGGTGAAGTAATTTCTTTCAATTGCGTCTCTCCCTCTGGTATTTTAATGTCAATGTCTGGCTGTGTTACCTCAACCTTTCCTTCAGGGATATCAACATCTGGAACCTTAACATCTGCTTTTGACAATCCAAACTTTGGAAATGAAAAACTTGGTCTCTTCAATTTTACATCAATACCTTTGGAATCTACTCCAGGGATTTCTACTTTTCCTTGAGGTAGACCAACATCGACATCAACTTTTCCTTCAGGTAGGGAAACATCTAATTCTGGTTTTGGAACACTGACATGGACTTCAGGACCCTCAAGTTTGGTGTCTACAGACATGTCTATGGATGGTGCCTCCAATTCTACACCCGATCCTTTGCCATCAAGAGCTGGAACCTTTCCTGAAATGTTTAACTCAGTTTCTGGTAGGTTCACTTGGGGTGTTTTCACATTAATATCCATATCTGAAACTTCTACTATCCCTTTTGATGTTGATGTACCAATTTTGGGAAGTTTGAAAGAAGGGAGCTTGAATTTTGATGGTGATGTAATTCCAGTGTCTACTTTTAACTCAATGTCTTCCGGAACCTTCACATCAACTTTTGTCTCCTTAACCTCACTCTCTGGTAAAGACATGTCAACCTTTGGAAGAGTGACATCAACTTCTGGAGCTTTGACATCTGGTTTTGAGAATCCAAATTTGGGAAATGATATCCTTCGTTTTTTCATTTTCGCGTCAAATTCCTTACCTTCTGCCTGCGGCAGTTCGGTGTCAACACAAGGTGCTGTGATTTCAGAATCTGAGACTTTAACCCCAACTTTGCCCTCTGGTACAGATATGTCAATGTCTGGTTTTGATGCACTCATGCTGATGTCAGGTAATTTCACTTTGGGTAAGGAAATTCCAAATTTTGGCATTGTAAAAGAGCTTCCATCCGGATCATTGATGTTCATTTCGGGTATCTCAACATCTAATTTCCCATCTGGAGGCACTATCTCAGTTGATGGTATTGTCATATCTGATTTTACTGAAGGGAGGACAATGTCTGTGGTGGACCTTGAGGTGTCAAAAGAAGGCAATTTTCCAGATATATTGGCCTCACCAGACACACCAGTCATATTCAGTTCTACTGATGGTAAATTCACCTTAATACCAGGCTTTTCCATCTCTTCCATGTTTACTTGTGGCTGGTGAGAATCCATTTCTATCTTTGATGTAGACATCTTCTCAGGTTTTCCCATTATACCTGGCACCTTAGCTGACACAGTCAAATCAATAGATGGGGCAGTTACTTCTGATGACACAGGCATAGTTGTTTCAATTTCTACCCCAGATAACTTGACTTCTGGAGTAATTAATTCAGATGTGTCAGCTTTGACTTTTGTTGCTCCAACTCCAATTTTTGGTAATTTCAAAGTAGGAAGTTTAAATTTGCTTGGGGAGCTTGACAGGGTAGTGCTATCCTTTAGTTCTACATCTTGAGCTTTAATGTCAAAATCTGCCTCTGGTGCATCCATTACCTGTTCTGTTTTTGGTGAAGTGATTTCTAGACTTCCCTGTGGAATGGAATCATCTTTGATTTTTACTTCCCCATCTGACAGAGAAATGTCTAGTTTTGGTGTGATATCAGTTTCAGTGACCTTCATGTCAGATTTAGCAAGTCCAAATTTTGGAAATGACATCTTTGGCATTTTGAATTTAATGTCAGTTTCTTTGCTTTCTAAGTGAACCATATCATTCTCTGCTTCAAGAGATGGTGTTTTGATTTCAACATCTGGTTGGATTTCCGATTGATCATCTTGCACAGAAACACTGCCTTCGGTTTTTGAAAGACTCATACTTATTTCTGGTCCTTTGACTTTAGGTAATGAGATTCCAAACTTTGGCATTTTGAATTTACTTCCTTCGGTGCTTTTGGTATCTAGCTCATTTGTCTCCATTTTGATCTGTGGTACATCTGCTTTTGCTTCTACATCACCTGTCAAGACATCAACATCTGCACTTGAAGGGAGGTGGACTTCTTTTGTGGGTACATCTCCAGATATGGTTACATCATGTCCTTGAATGGTCACTTCCAGAATTTCTTCCTCGGGTATGGTATTAACCACATCCACATCTATCCCTTCTGTTTGAGCCTTTGTGGGAGACATTCCAAATTTAGGGAATTTAAGAGTGGGAAGTTTGAATTTTGTTGGAGAGATGCTGATACTTTTATCCTTTGAGGCTCCTTCAGGTTCAGGTGATTTAATGTCGGTCTCTGAATCTTTCACATCAGCACTTACAGTAGTGGTGTCTACCTTTGGAGGCTCCCCATCTCCATCTGATCCTTTTGAGTCCGATCGAGAAAAACTGAATTTTGGAAATGAAATCCGCCTTTTCTTTAATTTGGTGTCACTCACTTTGGCCTCAACCTCAACAGAGGTATCAGTGTCTGCACTTTTCCCATCAACTAAAGGCATCTCAACATCTACTTTTGGTGAATCAATAACTGTTTTCATGGAGGGAACATGGACATCTGCCTTTTCGATATCTACTTTCCCTTCCGGAAGTGCAATATCAATACCAGGCTTTGGTACACTTATATCCAGGTCAGGCCCTTTCATTTTAGGCAAAGAAATTCCAAATTTAGGCATTTTGAAACTTTTTTCATCTTTTATTTCCAATTCTGGTGGTTCTATTTTCCCTTCAACTGATAATCCTTCAGCCTTTTCAAGTTCATCAAGTTTTGCTTGAGTTAGCAATATATCTTTTGATGACATTTCCACTTTTGGCTGAGGAATGTTCAAATTCAGTTCTGGACTTTCTCCTTCAGTTGACTGGAGGACTACAGTGTCTGCACTTGGAATAGTATGGTCAACAATGGGTAGCTTCCCTGACACTGACAGCCTGTGTTCTGGCAATTCCACCTCCAAGATATCATCTTCAGGGGGTTTTGTTGCAGATTCTACATCTGTCGATTCAGAGGTGACCTTCTGTGGAGACATAGCAAATTTCGGGAATTTAAGTGTTGGAAGTTTGAATTTAGTGGGGGAGCCAGTTATAGTTTTATCCTTGAATGTAGTTTCACTTTCAGGCACTGTCACTTCTACTTCTGCTTCTTTAATGTCCATAGTTGTCTCTGGTATACTGGCTTTTGGAGAGGTAATGGCCACCTCAGGTGCTTTAACCTCAGTCTTAGAGAAGCTGAATTTTGGAAATGATCTCTTCCTTTTCTTCAATTTGATGTCAGCATCTTTAATCTCACTTTCAGGAACATCAATTTCCCCCACTATGCTTTGAACATCAGTTGATTGTGTAGCAACCTCCATCTCTGCTGTGGTAACATGACTTGGAGTTGCTACCTTAATCTCAGCTGGAGACATTGTGACATCTACTTTGGGTTTATCCATTACAACTTCTCCACTTTCCTTTACTTTTGGAAGAGAGATTCCAGTTCCATGAACCTTTCTATCAGCCGTAGTAATATTTACTTCTGGCACTGGTATTTGCCCTTCAACTTTTGAAGTGAGGATTTCTCCCTCAATTGTTAGACCTTTAATGCCCAGATCAGGCTTCTGGATGTCCAGTGAAACAGCTTGCGGTGTTTTGGTCTTTATTTCACCAGCAGACTCAGTTCTGGTATACTCTACTTTCACTTGGCTGTCATCCTTTTTTTGTGGGATTGTGGTTTGTTTTGGTAAATCAATTCCTATATCAGGGAAGCGAATGTCAGGTTTTGTAATACCAAAGCTGGGTATAGACTTCTTTGTTTTCTTCGTTTTCTTGTCTCTGTCTTTCCTGTCAGTGGGAGGTGTCTCTGTTTTTCCATCACTTATAAGGGCTGTACCTTTTATGTCTACATCAGCAGCTGAGGCAAAAGGTATTTGGATTTTTCCATCAGTTGAATGGGAAGTGTCAGGTTTCTGAATTTCCTTAATCTCCAAAGCAGACTTTACATCTGGCATTTGTACAGTTGTTTTTGCTATTGCCTCCATTCCTGGAATTTCAATGTCCTCACGATTTGGTAACTTATATTTAATTTCACCTGATTTACCTTCGACAGTCATGCTCTTCAATTCAGCTATAGTAGTTTTTACCTTTTGTTTTGAGTCTTCGATTTGTGTCACAGTTATTGGTTGATGATCATCAAAATGTGGCAGTTCAACATTTGGCAGTTTAATTGGTGTGTCTTGGTGCTTCAGATCAATTATAGGTGTCATCACTGCTTCCATTGTGTCATCTGGCAGTTTGAGGCTCACCTCTGTCTTTGCTTCCGAGAGTTCAGGAGTTTCAGCTGTTGCTAGAATCTTATCTGAATCAGGTGTGATTTCTTTATGTGTATGGATTCCTGACATATCGATTCTTGGCAGTTTGAAAGTTGGTATTTTAGCAACAAGTGCTTTCACATCCTCAAGGTTGAATTCAATTTCTGTTCTTTTAGCCTGGATTTCATCAGCGAATTTAGAATGTCTCTCATCAATCTGCGGTAACTTCATTGCCTGAATTTGAAGTGCTGCTGTTGAGGTTGCATCCTCCATACCTGGAATTTCAAGTTCTTCCCGGTTTGGAAGTTGAACTCTTTTGTGATCTACTTTTGTCAATTGCATTGAGTCCAAGAGATTTGTTTCAGAGATGTCCACTTTTGGCAGTTTGTATTCTACTTTGACTTTGCCCTCAGTGGTACGGACATCGGCTAACACTTTATCCATTGGTATCTCAGAAGTCTGTGGAAGTTTTATGTCTACTGTGCCAGACTTGTTCTTTTCAGTAATAGTTATATCTTGTGTACTAGATTTAGGTTGAGAAATGACAGCTTTAAATTTCAAATCACTGTCTGGCTGTTGGGCACTGACAGCACCAGCCCCATCAGTGGTTGTAAACTGAAGTCCATTTATTTCATCAAATGACAACTTTGATGTTGCCATGTCTGCTAAAGGACCTCTGGTTCGGATTCCATAGCTCTCAGGTTCTGGAATGTTGACTGTTCTCTCTTTCCACTGCTTATCAGCCCCAATCTTTGGAGATTTCCTTAGCAAACCTATATCTGACATGTCAAGTGAAACATCTACTTTTGGCATGCTCATATCCATCTCTCCTTGTCCCAGAGTTGTTTCTGTCCTGCCAGAGGTTGTTGTTGGAGTGTTGATGTCAACATTAAACTGATGATCACTGAAATCTGTGTGGGACATTACACTGGGACTAATTACAACATTGTCAAAGGTGGATGGGTCTGAGGTCCTGATGCTAGTTGATTGCTCCTTTATGCTGACTGGAGAAGATCTAGTCTGGCTCTCCTTCACAGTGTCAAGTAGATCTTTCCCCTGAATGTTGACTCTCAGTTCAGACCTCTCTGTCTTTACACTTTCTGAGCTTCTCATCTCTTTTGGACTGCCCTCAGCAAGAGCAACTGTAATGTCTGTCGTCTTTAAAGTTTTATCCAATGTGATTAGCTCTACTTTGTGTAAGCCGGTCTCAATTTCAGGTTCGGCTACGCTTGGAAATGCATATTGATCTTTGGCTTTAGTGGACTCAGGGCTCTCTACATCCTCCTGCTCGACAACCTGAGGTTCGACCAGTAGCTGCATTTCCTCAGGAGACTGTATGTCTGTGCCGTTTTGATCCAATAGGTTTTCTACACCTCCCAAATTATCCAGTCTTGGCTCCTCCTCTCTTGTCGGATGTTCAACTGACTTGCTTCTGAGTCCCTTCATCTTCACCTTCAGTTTGAGCCTCTTCTTCTTCTTCTCTTTTCCATCTGGGGATTTCAGTGGAGATTTGACTGGTGATTCAGTGTCACTTGTTGTAGGGCTCATTTCCAGTTTCCTTTGCTCTTCTGCTTCAGATGTACTATGGGACCTTTTAAAACCCTTGCGTCCTTTGCTGAAGGATGGGAATTTTGGCCATGAAATTCTGGCTTCTTGTCTCTTTGTCTTGCGTCCTCTCAATTTAGGAGAGCCTACTTCACCCTGTAGAAGATAAAAGGAACTTATATTGTGACATAAAATGTGTGTATCCATATCTGTGCAAAAACAAAAATTGTGTAAAAACAATTATTTTAATTAATTATTTACAATGGATACCTCAGGTTGTGCTGCTTCAGCATCTTGGACTGTAGATTCTGGTGGTTTGCGCCTCAGGCAAAGCTCCATTTTATAAGCCTGGGCACGTTCAAGAATTTGAAGGGCATCTTCATAGGACACATTATCAAAGTAAACTGTTGCACTTAAGATCTGATCACCTGGAAAAGATAGAAATTATTTGTCATTGACATTGACTGGGTATTACTAGTATTGTTGTTGCATCGTGATCATTCATTATTATTACTATTGTTATTATTATTATTATTATTATTATTACCTCCGCCAAGGAGGTTATGTTTTCGTTCAAGTTTGTCTGTTTGTTTGTTTGTCTGTTAGCAAGATAACAAGTACTGCACGATGCAATTTTCAGACAACGTTGGCATTGGGACAAAGAACAGATGATTAAATTTTAGTGGTGATCTATTACACCATCAGGAATTTGTATTGGGTCAATGATATTGCCTTGGTGGAGGTTTGCAGTCTCTGAGTGCTTTTCTAGTTATTATTATACTGTAAGTAGTAGTAGTAGAAGCAGTATTGTTATTATTGTTATATGCAGTGTACAAAACTATCCAATAAAATTCTAATCTCGACCTACCCTCTTTAACAGAGAGGTGCTTTGAAGCTGGTGAGTCAGGCTTCACTTCCTTAATGAAGATTCCATCCTTCCCTCCTCCTGTGACAACTAAGCCCTCAGCACAGGCCTCCTTTGCCGTTTTCACAAGGACTTCAGACTCTCCATTCTGAAGTTCCTGGAACAAAAAATATTGATGCTGTTGACATAAGAGTGACATAAACATGAATTTTTTTTGTAATGTAATTGACTTAAAATTAAAGATACTTAATGACAACAGTCATAAACATAAATGAAGTGCCATTAATGTTCATGTCACATCATGTCATGTTTATGACAGGTTCATGTCACTCTTATGTTGACAGCATAAACAAAAAAATTAAGAGAAACTTTCTACCAAAATTTATTGTCACCAATTAATTTATTTTATTTACTGTCGCCTTCAATACTACTTATGTTTTTTTGTGCTCTTTAATGCTATTTATATGATTTCACCATATTTGACGCTCGCACTCATTGAAACCAGGCATTAGGATAATAACACTGTTGCTTCAGTTTTTATCTCTTACTTACCTCCATCTGGCTCATTTTCCCAGAGGAGCGTTTGTCAAACAGGGACCCGAAACCAACCTTCTTTCCTTTTTTGCCACTGCCAGTCTTGTGGAGAGGATCATAGAAGTCGTCCTCACCCTTTCAAAGAAATCAAGACTCTTTCAAATACATTCAATTCCTTTATTCTCTGTAATTTAGCTTCATAGCAGTTCCCACAGGGTTTTGTTTTAACATTCCAGTTTGATGTGATACACGTGAAGGCATTTTCCATTGAACTGGTCTACCAATACCTTGTAGCTGTATCTTTACCATGACAAACCTACAGCAAAAGTGTACATTTGTATACATTGATGTGTAATTAGTTAATTCCTGTTCTTAAGTTCATATTTTAAAACACATTGTCTCTCATACTTTCAATGACTATCAGGATATGTCAGAGAAATCCTATGATGAGCTCCTACCTGTTTCTCAGTGTACTTTTCTGCTGCTGGAAATTCCTCCACTGGAGAGGATCCCTGTGGGCGCGGTCTCTCCCCCTCTACAAACTCTGTCGGCTCCTCACATACCTAATGAAGCATAGGATAAACATGTTAAATAATAAAACCAACAAGCAATGACTGACAGCATGCTCAATCAATAGGTGTACTGTATGTCCCATATAGTAAGGCTCACAGTTATGTCAAATAGGCCTATATAGTGAGAAACATACAACAAATGGCACTGCCCATTGATTATCATAAATTATGGGCTACTGACACAATGTACCAGTGTTGTGTTTTTATATTTTGAAAATAGAAAAACCTTAATATGTGCTAATTGTATCAGTTATAACATTCATCATGACAAGAGCTGTATATACAGTACTTTATTATATTATTATATTATACAGTATTATATAATTGTTGCCACGTTATCAGTAAAAATGTCATTGCAGGGGGTTCAAGGCTCAGTGTTAACTAGTTGCCCAAAACAATTTGTACCTGTTTAATAATACTGCTGCCAAAGCTTTATAGAAAGGTTTGTCATTAGTAGAATGCAGTTAGCTCACCGAATCATCTTCAGCTTCCCGCTCTGGTCCTCTTAGCCTTCTCCCGGCCCCTGGTCAAAGAAGAAGAAATCCAATTAATGCAGAAACATCAACTGTGCAGCTACTGTATAAGATTTGAGTAACGCAGTCGTTAATTAAAATATTTGCATTACAAAAGCTTTAATACTGGTCAGTTCAAAGTTTTTAAAAAGTTTGCTTTCTTTTTGTCAGCAGCAGCTAACTTATGTCGTCAGCCGTATAAAATAATATTAGGAGCCATATTAGACTATCATTTCCTTAGGGCATTATTTTATCGGCTTTCTTTAGTAGCGTTGGCAAAAAAACAGTGCAGGGCAGCATGAGATGATTGGAAGTTGGAGGTGCTTCCTGGAAAGAGCTCCCAGAGGGCCCGGCCTGTCTGCCTGTTTCCGGACCTGTAAAGTGAAGCCGAGTATTGATCGGCTCCATCATCTCACAGCAAACAGGGAGGCCTTACTTGTCCTAGGCAGACAGAGGGAGGCTGGTACCTTATTTTATCCTATGTCATTGATATCAGTGGTGGGAGATATAGTTCTCTTAAAGTAATCATGTTCCTCCTCAAATATCAGAGCAGAATATATTTAAACAATGCTATTTTTTAGCCTCAATCTTTTCAGTTGGTTTATTTGAAAGACTGTCTTGTATTTAGAACACAATTGAATTCAGCTTGAAGCATTCTTGTATTCCAAGTACTGAATTGGGGGGGATTTATTAATTGAATGCAATTAAATTATATAGTCTCTTTATTCCCATAGGAGCTGTAAATATTTCTGAAATCTTTGGTAGCATAAAGCTTGATAAAAGCAAGATGTATCATAATTCCCAGCTATATAGACTGTGTGACGGTGGGTGTTAAACCACAGCATGTGCCTTGAGAAGGGAGAAACAAGGAGGGAAAGAGCAGGATATCCTCAGCCTTGCTGCCAGGAAAATGCTGAAATTGGTACTGGCACATGTTAGGATTGTTTATCCATTCTCATTAAATCCATCTCACCTGAAGTCTGAATGCCATAGATTAGATGATGTGAAGGTGAACTTGTACATGTTACATGTACATGTTAAATAATACAGAAATAGCTTGACAAACGTGTCTATGGAAATGAGCGAAAGACTATGTGTACACATGCACAATGGTGCACATTTGTATACATATGAAAACAATGCCTCACTCTCACCACCCGGGCCACACCACTCTGACCACACGAGTCTGTGGCTTGCTGTGGGTGTCCATTCAGCAGTCACTCAGATTTCTTGTGCTTATTGTTAGCTACAGCATAGGAAGTGACCCAGCATGGCTGAGGAAGAATGCAACATACCGAGGTCATGCAACATACCGAGGTGACAATCATTAAAACAAAAACAATTCTCATTTACTGCCTCTGACCCATGGCAGCATTTCTAGCACCTATTTCAGCAGGACATTACTAGAAACTAAATTTTACAGTACCTTTGAATGGCAAGTTTTTACATTTTTTTAAAAGGGATTAGTTAGATACCTCAAGCTGATTCACAAAGACTTTTGTCATGCGTCTTCATCAATGAAATAATGGCTATAGTTAACAAATGCCACCCTGAGTACAAGGGGCAAAGGTTTTTAAAGAGATTAATCAAATTAGACTAGTCAGTTTTTAGTTAACTAAGTAGTTTCTTGTCCCTCCACCAATACTCAGGGTGGTCTGGTCTGCAGAGTATGCAGGTACATTATGGTGCATTAAGCTCTATTGCGATCATGTGTAGACTGAACAGCAGTTGATGTTTGTGGAAGACTGCAGGTATACCCTTTGAAGGCCAAATTGTCTATAGTGTACAGCTCGCTCCTCAATGAGATTGATATTCCCAGGCTGATACTGACAGTGGCAGATTAAAAATGTATGGTGTTTAAAACTAGCCTGGGAATACCCATGCTGCCCTGCACGCTTGTTCCAATCACCAACGGGGAGGGATGGCAAGACGATGTGCAAACTTTTGGACAAACGAAACCTGAAATCCTGTATGAGAAAATGTATAGGTGGTCCCCAGACTAAATCTCACTTGA
>JASCQY010000036.1:5729051-5747506 GCA_030264315.1 Sardinella tawilis
CTCACACTCACACTCACACTCACACTCACACACACACACACACACACACACACACACACACACACACACACACACACTCACACTCACTTTCTCTCTCTCTCTGTCTCAGGGGAGGGTGTAGGCCTATGTGTTAGCTCTCTCTCTATCTTTCAAACGCTTTCTCACACACACAAATACAAATACACACACACACACACACACACACACACACACACACACACACAATCTCTCTCTCCCCTGACACTCACACACACACACAGTCTCTCTCTCTCTCTACCCTGACACAGGCGCACACACACAGACACAGACGCACACATGTGTTCATGCTGCTCTGTCTCACCTCTTGTATTCTCCCTCTGCTAGACTCATAAATTAAACATGGCGAAGCATCACCCCACTGCTCTGCTGACTATTAAATCTCCCCCTCCTTAGCACAGAGAAACGAGCTGCTGGCAAACTGCAAGCCCAGCACAGCCTCCGACAGAGACAGATCGCCAGCTGAGATGACGGACTGTCTGATGTATAAGGTATCACAATGTTTGATAATGGATAGGACTAAATAAAGGGTGGGGAGAAGGGCATTTTTTTCTTGTTTGCTATGGTTAGTTGAACTGGTGTGAAGTATTGCAATGATAGCGCCCTCTGGTGGTAGTAAGTTGTGTATGGCTATCCAGATCAACTTTCCTCCCATGGTCATCTCTTACCTTGCCAATGACTTGTGAAAAAGTCATTAAAAAAAAGATGCTGGAGAGATGTGAGATCTGCTAGTTTTCAATATCATTCAATACCATCACCAGTATTCATCATGGAAGTTTTCCTGTTTGTGACAGACTGTCCTTACAGCATATCACCACCAGATGCTGCAGATGTTTATTCTGTCACTGACTATAGTCGTAATACGGATGGCCCTGACTGACTTTCTGGCTTGCAAGCTCAATTCATTTTCACTCCTCCACTCAGTATGGCCACTAACCCTATTTCTACTCCATTTAGTTTGCATGAGATAGGGATCCGCCCTTATGCAATGCAATGGAGGCGGGCTTAACACGTTTCATTTCAAATTACCATGAACCCTGCTCTGTCTCATGTTTGCAAACGTCATCAGAATCTTTGGTTGGATTGGTCATTGCTCTGTCCAATGCGCACAGAGGGATTTTGAAAGTGGTCAGACCACACTTAATCTCAAACCGAGGCAGTTTTTATGAAAAGCAGGATATATCATTACCTGCACTGATGACAATAATGAAATCAGCAAGTAGTCTGAATTTGTATGTCAGGGAGAGAGAAAAGTAAAAAGGATAAGATCAACAAGGAGTTCAACAATCTTGAATTCAACTCAGTTCAATGGTCAACCAGATAAGAGAAACTCACACTTGTCCTGTTATATGGCATCATTTTTGACTGAAGTCCAGTAGGCTATTACTTGGTAATGGTAAAGAAGATCTATACTGAACACATGAAGCAAGTGTCCATTTCAAATCCTTTATCAGTGAGTTCACAAAAACATTTTTAATTTATCATGAATTTACAGTATTTGACAATTGCACAAAAAAATCTAGTAGGCTATGCCTGTAGCAGGTCATCAGACACCGGAACAAAACAAAACAAAAAACGGACACCTCAAAATTCCATTAAATGAGTGTAAGGTCCATTTGTGTCAAGTTTAAGTACTTGTCTGTTTCCATAGGTCCCATGTCTAACCACAACTCCACCTTCACAGCATTTACTGGAGGCAGCCATCTCTTTCTCACACTGGGAGACAAACTGAGCATAAAGTTGCTGTCCCTCTTCTTTCCCAATGTTGCCATGGTACTGCATTACCTTGCCTTTGACTTTGCCTCCCAGCGTAGCCTGAGGGATGATCAGGACATTGCCTGGCAGGTCCAAAACTGACACATACTTTCCTGAGTCTGTTTCAGACAGCTTGATGTTTAGGAGGGAAGTCACTATGGAAGAGAGGACAGACAGGTTGGTTGACACAGATGTTGACACCCTACATCACAGGCTTAAGTTAACTGTGAATTTCCTAATGAAAGAACGTGCAGTGCAAGCGTAGCCTACCCATTTTTGGAATAATATCTGCAGTGGCTCCTTTGAAGAAACAGATATAAATAACCATTCCACGGTCAATCTGTAAGACATAGTAAAGGCAAAAAAAACAACAACAATCGATTACTCGAAGAAATCACAGTCAGGTACGTTGCTTGAGCTCATTCATTCATAACGTTACCTACCTCTACCCACTCTGCTTCCGAATGTTCATCAGGAGGTTTTACTTGAAGTCTGGCATGAAGACATTGTTGTACAGTGGTTCTAGCTTGCAAGGAAGCTGTTTTGTCTGACATGACGGGAAAGAGTTTTTCACATGCAAAGATCTGTTTCAGGTTGCAGTAACTGAACTAGAGTAGCTTCCGCATAGAGCATGTTGTGAGAGACGTCATCAATAATGGCCCAATCTTCCAAACGTCAGTCGTCGCAGAGTTAGCCATAGCGAGCTGGCTGAAGCACAAAACATGGCACACTTCAAGTGTTGTAAATTTATGCATGCATTGAAATGTATTCCTCAGAGTATCGACTCGCGGTTTGCACGTACAATAGGACGTTTCCATCTTCCACAGGCTTACTGTAAACATTCGATACGTTACAAGGTAAGCTGTCATCCAGATTGCTAATTCACAAGTGTTAGCTAGCCTTTCAAAACAAACTGATTGCACTCGCACTTGCTGCCTGGTCTCCTTTAGATTTTTTACAATTATGATTTTTTTTGTAACGGTAGCATTGGTTCATAATGAATGCATGTCAAGTAAAAACTGTTCACATTGACAATGACTCCATAACCTGTCTTGGTGGTGTTTGTGATGGCAGTCCTCAAGCGCAACTGACAGGCTGCAGGAGAAACAGAGGCAGCACATGGCGAGGGGGCTACCCAAACAGAAACCCATTGCTGGGGTGAAGAGGGTCATCGTGGTTGCATCAGGAAAGGGAGGTGTTGGGAAGTCTACTACAGCTGGTAAACAATATATTAAAATAACATTATCATGTAACTGATAGTACAGTACTCAATAGATACTCAGTAATCGCACACTTTTATTCTCCATTATATCTCCATTCTCCCTCTGTGAAATAGAAAACACATAGCCTACTTTGATGGGGATTAGATGTTCTTAATCTTAGATTTTGTTTTGTGCACTTTTCAGTGAACCTGGCACTTGGACTCGTAGCCAATGATCCGGTAACACAATCTCTAATTATTTCTATGATGTTAAAAGTGTTTTCAACTTACATGAAACTAAATGAAATTGTGTAATGTGCAGAATGTATCTGTGGGATTGTTGGATGCTGATGTGTATGGCCCTTCAGTTCCCAAACTAATGAATCTAAAGGGGAATCCAGAGCTGACAGACAGTAAGTTATGCATGTGTAACACAGTGACTATTTATTCTTGAACATCATATGTTTGCCTCTTAATTCCTGTTAGTATCTGTCAATATTCTAGTATTCTTAATTTCTGTCCATTTTTTGAGGGTTATCAAAAACTCTGCAGAGAAGTACCATTCTAGTCCATATCTATTATCATTTATTGACATTAGAGCTGATGGAATTTGTATAGACTGTCGCAATTTTTCTTTGCCCTCTTATCTTTTTAGATAATCTTATGAGACCTCTAGTAAATTTTGGAGTTCCTTGGTAAGTTTGTATGACCTAAAAAAACTTTTTCAATTTATGGCATGGCATTTCTTTGCCACTTCTTTCAATGATGTTTGTATACATGTTTCTGTAATCTCTCAGTATGTCAATGGGATTCCTTGTGGAGGATGTGGCACCCATTGTGTGGAGGGGTCTAATGGTTATGTCAGCCATTGAGAAATTACTCCGGCAGGTGAGCAGTGGTGAAGTATGTGCTCGGCCTGTCATGTGCTCTGTCATAACCTGCCACAGCCAGTGTGGGTTTATGGCATCAGTAGCCTCAGTGCTTTATCCTCAGGGCATTAGAGGAAAAGACAGGAAGGCATTCTGCAGTGATAAATAGGACCAAGGACAATATCTGTAAGATGACTCTATTAAATTGATGTCATCTGTCAAGTGCACATGTACATCTTATATTATTATAAGCCAGTGTGATATGCAAATTCCACCAAAAAATTTTTAATGGTAGATTATAACAATTTCAGATCATCATGATTTACATACATAGTTTGCATTTCTTTTGACGCTATTCTGTTATGACCAGTCCTGTGTGACTTTATCTGATTAGGTTGACTGGGGAAATCTAGATTACTTGGTGATAGACATGCCCCCGGGAACTGGAGATGTCCAGCTCTCCATAACACAGAACATTCCCATTGCGGGTGAGTATCTTCCTAAACCATCAGTTGAAATTTAACTTAGTAAGGCTACTTGGTTTGAGTAGTGTTGCAGTAACACCTGTAATGGCAACTTATGGCCAGCAGGAGGTGGCAGTATGTAAATGTTTGTGCATGTGAAGGCTGAAGTGGCAATTTTTCTATGCACTCTAGATGACGTGCAAAAATATGGGTCCATTGGCCAGCTGCCAGTCATTGGCAATTATTTTGCTTGGTTGGGAAGCCTGTGAAAATGCCACGTAAGCTGATAGCACCAGATAGTGTCCCATTTACAAACCTTTGATAAGATCTTAGGAAATGGACCGCAGGCACAATTTACTTCACCGTTGACACAATGGCCAGGTAATGATGTGTGAAGCGAATGCTCCTGTCCTGAGCTAAGCTGAGCTGAGTTGAGGGGAGACTGGCTGACATTTGACACAGCCACGCTGGCCTGTTTTGGACATCCAAACACTCACATGACCATGACCTTTCCACCCAAATCATCTGAAAGGCTATTCCCACACAGGAGACCCCAGAAGCATAATGCAGCAAGTCCTAAACTGACTAAGATTTATACGAGGAAGAAATTGTATTATAATTGTATCTGACTGTCAGCTGACAATTACTTTGTAATTGAAAATATTGTAGTCTCTGGAGTAAATAGTTTTCTCGCTATTGAATTAATTCTTTCTTACATTAAATCTTATTAGTCGTGTTGCATCTTTTGATGTTATGCCAAGAAATACACATAGGTGGAAAGCATTTCCTTGACCAAGATGACATGGAAGCAAATTTTTAGTAACAGCCTAGTAAACAATTTAGTTAGTCAGTTAAGTTATGTAAGACACATTGTAGTCTCCAGCTAACAATGCTCACCTGTCTTCAAATCCTCATTAGCCTTAATCTACCCAATTACTGTTTCTTTTAATGACCTCTAATCAGTAGGCAGTCCAACATGATGTCTTTCATCACAGGTCTTGCTTAACATGTCAGCATCGTCTCTATTGCAATTCTATGCTATTACAGACACTTACAAGTGAATTAAGCATTGTGGTCAAATGGCACAATATTAACAGCAAATTACGGCTGAATGTGGTAACTGTGGCCATTAAGAGCTTTAATCTTCTGACCTTGAATAACCTTTGGCCTCTGCAGGAGCGGTAATCGTGTCCACGCCACAGGACATCGCCCTGCTGGATGCCCGTAGGGGAGCCGAGATGTTCCGCAAGGTCAATGTGCCGGTGAGCTACTCCTCTGATGAGAGTTAAGAGTCTGTTGCACTCCTCAGACAGCCAATCTGATGGTGCAGTGAAACCTAGAAAGGAGGGTTGAGAAAATGCTCAGGCTACTCTTAGCTTTGAACATTCATGTCATTTAATAAATGAAATGCTGTCAAAAGCACTTAGAGAGTGCTCGCTTAAGGCAGAGAACCAATGTAGTATCCTTAATAGGCCTCCTGCCATGCTGGATAAAATCTCATTACTTCAAGCATATTGTACAGCTGAGTACAGATTTGAACTTCAAAAATGTAACTTCTTTTGGCAGGCTCTAAGTGACAGGACAAGAAAACCAATGTCTTGTGATGTGACATTCTGGGTTTGCATTTAATCGTTCCCTTGTGCTTAATTTTGTGTTGTAGGTCTTGGGCTTGGTACAGAATATGAGTGTCTTCCAGTGCCCCAAATGTAACCACCAGACCCACATCTTTGGAGCAGATGGGGCAAGGGAACTGGCCCACACTCTTGGAGTCGAAGTCCTTGGTGAGACCTCCGTTTTGATGCCATTAATCAGTGGCTCACTCCAAATGCGTCCGTGCATAGTGCTTTACATTACTGCTGCTGCTGCTGCTGCTGCCGCGCCCTGCCCCGTCCCGTCCCGTCCCGTCCCACACATCGCTAATGACTTTCTATATTTATCAGGGATTCAGATACACCAGGTGTTTGGATCTCTGCTCTCCACCTCTGCTCTCGCTGCATGATAATGAGTTTCTGCAGTTTCTATTTGCACCCGAGGACTCGCAAAACTGAAATAGCAAATGCGTTGCACTGCACTACTTGACATCCATTTTTTTTTTTTTTTTTTTTTGTTCGGCCTTGTCCTCATAATTTATTTAAGGTCTAAACGGAGCGTGTGCATACATTACAGCTCTGTACGGTAGCAGATCTCTCTCCCCTGTCTAGACTTAATGTGAGAAGTGAATAAAGACTTAATAGTTAAATCTCAGCATGAATACTTCATTTCAGACCCTATCGGCTACGCATGAGATATTTTGTTTGGCATTATATGGTCCCTTTAGTTAATGGCTATATCTCTGGCCTTCGAATAGCTTAACACATTACTGGGAAAGAAGAAGTCATTTAAAATAGTTTTTACTCACAGTTAATGTCACAAAGAAATGTGTGCACAATGTGCATTAAGGAAATGTTTGTAGTTTGTGATATATCATGAAAGTAATAATATAAGAGAACATTAGAAGTATAGCTTGTGCATCTGATTTGTGCATAACAGAACTAAAATCGGCTCCAGTACCTGTAGGGATGCTGATGAGTAATCTAACGTCTGTCTCACCTGTTCCTGCCTTCTCAGGGGACATCCCGCTGCACTTGAACATCAGAGAGATGTCGGACCGAGGCCGGCCAGTGGTGGTGTCGTCCCCAGACAGTCCCGAGGTACGCTCCGCAGCACAGCGCTCTCATCATCAGTCCTCTTTAATCACACTCCCAGGCCTGCACTCACCAGCTCCCCTCTGATCATCTCCATTACAATCTCTTACGTGTCAGTCAGCATCACTTTTCAATGGAAATTAGGCAGCTTTGCCCCACTGCTGTCTTTGCTTGCACATCAGCACTACTCTAGTCTCTGTTGCAATAAGAATCTGTGTCAGAGATGAACTCTTACTCTTGATATCTCACACACTGAGTGGTCTAGAGAGCTACTTTCTTTACCTTTTGTTCACGTTCTTTTGGACGTACCGTCTTTTCTGTGTGTCTTTCTAGGCTGAAGCTTATAAGAATGTTGCTGCTGCGGTTGTAAGGCGACTGGAGGACTCTTCGGGTTGACGGACAGCTGTGCTGTGACCACAGTGTTCTGGTCATGCCCCTGCACTAGAAGTCTTACACATCAGTGGACACCACCCTTAAGCAGACTATCTCCCTGTTCTCTACAGTAGCCAGAGCTCTCAACAAGCACAATCTTCTAAAGCTTCTAATAAGCTGACAATACACTACTTGCGAGGTCAACTTGAACTCAATGGACATGATCAACATTATTCATAGCCTCACAGTGTTCAGGTCATATTTTGGGTGGTACTGAGGAGAGAGGGAAGCAGAAAACCACAGTTATGTGGGTTTCCCGTAGCGCTCGGGGCCCTGGCTGTATGTGTGTCTGTCTGTTTAGTGGAATGCGCTCAAGTCTGTGGGTTTTAAGTGTCTGCTCTGCACTGTTGAGTGTTTCAAGCCAATACGCACAATCATTTTTCCTGTGTTGTGAAAAAGAATGTTGCACACCAGGAAGCCTGTAAAGACAAATATGAGTGGATGAGTGTGAAATTAAACGAAAAAAAAAAAAAGAAATTGGCTGCTTTCCAGTTTAATATCCGAACTGTCCAATCTGTGATGCATAACATCCTTTTAATCCTGTTATTTTTGTTACAAGTACTGTAGGCATACCAGAATATGTATTCAGTATTGTGAGTAGTTAAAACCAGCTTTTCTCCATCTAATCTGACAGTTCTGGCCAGTTTGAGCTATGCTGGCCTTCCTCAGTCTTGACGTAGTTTTACAGGACTTTAATCCATCGCCAATTCCAAGCGGCTGACATCATCACTATTCGCTCAGCGGGTTTCTTTCTCCGTGCTGCTCACGTAGGCCCTTCTCAGCATCCCTACCATGTCCCTTTTTTTTGCATCACCTGCATCAGTTACACACCATCAGACACAGCAGATAGGCACACAGAGGGGTTTGCATTTTAACACGTCTAGTGACCTTGAGAGCTGCTGAGGTGTTTGCAGTGCTTTAGCAGTGAATAATGGCCGAGCTTTAATGAGACGTGCCCTAAGGCTTATTATAAGAAACTTTTTTTTTTTTTTGCCCAGTTGAAAAAGGCAGTTGTTAGCGCCAAAAGTTTTACTTGGAGTTAGTATTTGAGCTTTTGAAAGCAGTGGACAATAACTGTTTTTGCACATCACAACCACCAGGTGTCCCTCCACTGGCAGACAGAAGCACAGCCTGAGTGTGCCCCGCGGCCCGATATTTATTTTCCCGGGCGGGATATGGTTCAAGTGACAAACGGCTCCACATCCTGCATATTTTCATGGTTCCCTTAAGTCAGCTGAAGCAGCCATAACTTTCTTTGCCGCAAAACCCCCACACTTGCTGGACAGTCCTGTTTACACAGAGTGAGGTGTGCATGTGTGCATGTTAGAAGGGGGTAACCTGCTCTCTTCCACCCCCCCCCCCCACCCCGGGGCTGACTTGGAGACCACATGGGTCCCATTGGAGCATGAACTATGCAGCTTTTATGCAATTCATTGTATTACTGAAAGTCCCCCCCCCCCAGAGTTTTGGCAACTGCAATAAAAGAGATTAAGACGCTGTGTAAATCTTTTATGAAAACTTGTTTCGCTCACTGTTGCCTGAACCTGAGGTAATGAGTGATATGTTTTTTTTCGATGGCCAGGCTGGAGCCGGCTTATGCTCTTTGGAGCAGACCCACTTTTTGCATTTCCTGTTCTTCCTGGCCCGACAGATATGTCATGATGAGTAATGATCAGGAGGACTTTTGCTGTGCACCCACTTGGAGACATGAAACAGTCAAAACAGCTCTCCCAGACTTGTCTGTTCTATTGCTTCAGCTCTCTCTGCCTCTCTTTTTCACTCTCAACTGCCCTATCTCTCTTTTTCAATCCATCTCACATTGTTTTTTTTTCCAACCACTTCTTCTCACTTCTTCCCCTTTTTTTTCCTCTCCTTTTCTTTCTTCGACTCCTTCCACCTCCTCCCTGTCACCTCACCTGGTCTCTCGTGGCATGTTCAAGCAGCCTTGGCACGGAGCTGTGCTGTCATCCATCTCCCCAAATGAGAGATAATAGCTTAGGAATCAATGAGATGCGGCATAGAGAGCTGCTTTATTGAGAGCAATGCATCTCTGTATGCTGCTACGGCAAGGACGAGGCGAGGCCATAGTCGAGGTGCAGGAAAACCCAAAGGGGGAACCAGACAGATGACTCGGTTTGGGTAATTACTGCTCAGCCGTGCTCCTTGACAAAGACGGTCAGAAGTTTCAGTGGGAGGTGTCGAAGTGAAAAAAGGAAACCATCACGTGTGTGTGTGTGTGTGTGTATGTGTGTGTGTGTGTATGTGTGAAAGAGCGAGAGTGGGTGTGTGAGTGTGTCGGATGACCACTCCTGACTGCCTCTGTTTTAAATGGAGTCATAACAGGAGAGTTTCGCCAAGATGACTAGTGCTTTTCTGGGAAGCCTTGGGACATTCCCACTGCAACAGCATTAAAGTTAAAAAAAAAAAAAAAGCTCAGGTGTTATCAGCTCTGGGTGGGGACTTATCCGCAACTCAGAACTGACGTCAGGGCTGCAGTTCTCTCATGTTTCGAAAGCAAGCCCTGCTGTTCAGGACAGACACTAGGAGACCTCCACTTCCTCAAGCTGTGAAGAATCAATAATTAAATCAGCTGAAAATACACAGTGACTGAAGGGAGACTGAGCGAGGGAAAGAGAGGGGGTGTCTGCTTACAATGTCACCTGAGCTCCCAGGAAAATACGTTCTCACAGAGGTAATTCCGCATTTCTTTCACAAGTAATGGAAAATTCGAACATTTCTCACACAACTCTGCCTTAGACTCAAGAATTCTCTTTACTTCCTCTGGCACCATGTTTTTAAATATTTCAAAGCTACATCCCCTCCACTAAGGCTTCAGTCTTGATATTAGAGAGACTCTCACTCTGGTAACTTATCCAAAGTGGTGATCCTCACATATATAATACAGGAGAATAGCATTTATTATTGATCAAAATTATGCTAAGTGAAGCCTCTGGAGTCTTGATTCAAAGAACTTGTAGCTATGCTGTCTGCATGTTTTAACGCACATACATGTAATGGACAGTGAGGGAGACTGAATTAGCTTCCCCGTGCATGTTTCAAAAATATGAACTAAAAAGTCTTTGCTTGTCACTTGGACTTCAAGGATACCCTTGAATTTGACTCAATTTCATTCCAGTCACCCACTCCACTTCTGTCAGCCTGGACCAAATGAAATATAACCCTCCATTGTTATGAAAGCCACATCCTGCATTCCAAAATTAAGAGGAGAGAGAGAGAGAGAGAGAAAGAGAGAGGGAGAGGGCAGGGGGAGAAAGAAAAAAAGAACAGACACACTTTCACTTTCTGAAAGTCAAGTGAGAAAAATCCATCCACTTAAGTGCACGTCCTCCCCACTGAGTCTCTCAAAGAGTCTCTCCACCTTTAAGTCTGTGAAGCTCCCAAATGGGCTCTGAGGGGGTAGCTGTCTTGTCTCCTGCATGCGTGCAGTGTGTGCAGTAACAGCCTGATTTTGGCAAGCGTGGTCCCCGGACAGGGGAGAGAGGTGAGAGGGTTCTCCGATGCCCTTCTCTCCCTCCTCCCCAAAACACACCACCCGTCACCTACCACCCCCAGCCCTGTCAGCTACCCCCCTCCCCCATCATCTCTCCTTGACCCCCACCACCCTGCTTCGCCTGTCATGGGGCCGGAGCGGAGCGTAGACCGGTTGCCATGCCAATGCAGCTGCGGTCCTGCGCGGGGTAAATAGCAGCAGCTGGTTCCAATTGCGCTGCGTCACTGGGAGGGCATGTATGCAGTCCGCTATGCTCTGCTCCCCTCCTCTGCACTCAGTCAGGGGGTAGTGTGGGAGGCTGGGGGGGGAGTAGGGCTGTGAGTGAGACCCCCTCTCAGCTCAAGGCATTGCTCCCTTCCTGTTCCATGTCAGAGGAGCTCAAAATGCAAAATGTGTGTGTGTGTGTGTGTGTGTGTGTGTGTGTGTGTAGGAGGGCTCTGAAACCACCCAGCATTTTTCTCTGAGCGAGAGAGAAGAGGAGGGGGGGGGTCTAGAAAGGAAAGAGGGAGAGATCTGTTAAATATTCCTCATGACTGTGTAGCGCAGTGCCAGTCACCAGAGACGTGCATTAAGTGTAATTAAAACACAAATGAATGGACCCTTTAGAACAAGCTAGCCTTCGGGTTCCGCGCGCCTGTCTGTTACTTTTCAGAGATGATTAGGCTCATCTGTCTGTCTGCCGGCAGCAATGGCGGGCTCGAAAAGGAATAGGACACCGGTGGGGAGCAGGAGGGACTCCCCGACGCGGCTCTTCACAGGCCCCAAATCTGAAGCATTTCTGGGGGAGATTTGGGAGCCGGGGAGCATGGTGAATAATTCATGACTGTAAAGGAGAAGAGGAGCCTGGAGATTTGGAAAGGGTGTAGCAGACAGGCTTGCAGAGAGAGAGAGACAGACAGACAGACAGACAGAAAAGAGGGCAGACAGATAGAGAGATAGACAGACAGGCAGGCAGGCAGACAGACAGGACAAAGTAAAGGTGGGGCCTGCTGCTGTGCTTTTGATGTCAGCTACCGCTGCGCGCTGACACTTTAGGTGGGTGAGGCATCAACACTCACTCTACACACGGGGGCAAAAAATGCATGCACACTGATAAATAAGTATATTTTCCCAACACACACGGCCCCACCCACATACACACACATGGATACACATTCACACAAACACACACACACACACACCTCTTTCTGCTAACAATGTAGCCCTGCAGGGTATCTGAGGATTGGACGAGCTCTGAAGCAGAATGGGTGTGCGCATGATAGCCGCCTCAGGGTTCAATTAAAAAATAAAGCTTGTGTTGCTATAGTGATCCATGGCCAGCCACTATACCTTTTGGTTGTCTTGACGCGATGGAGGGAGCAGGCCAGCTATACTCACCTTCCTCTGAACGCAGAGGGTCTGAAATAATAAACACAGCCATGATTACAGTATGCTACAGTCTCCCTCTCCATTCCTTATATGAGGCGTTGGACTTGGCTGTATATTGTATTACGCCCACAGAGAAAGTAGCTAATTGTTTCATTTCGCTGTGTTTGCTTACACTCCCATGCCTGTCTGTGCTTGTGCAGTTACACAAGTAATTGCCAGCGGTGCTCGAGCACTGCTCTGAAAAGATTTGCCCCTGAGTTTTGCACTGCCTCACTCACATTGCCTTTTACTCTCTATATAGCCTCTCATTGCTTATTTAAAGGGGTGAATTTCTCCTTTCCAAGTACACTCACGGCCGACTTCTGTGAGAGCACCTGCCTCAGGTTCATCAGGCGGGCCCCTACCCCTGGTGTGTCTGGCTCGGAGTCGTGCCGTTCTGTTTTCACGGGGGAAGGCAGTGAGTAAGTGGGCCGTACAGATAAAAATAAAAGTGATAGTCTCGCTGCCGAAGCAGATAACGCAGGGTGCTTAAATGCTTTTCCGCCCCCCCCCATGGAAAAGTTATTTGCATAGGAGCCCCAGGTCCTGCAATAGAATAGAGCCACTAGAACAAGTGCTGGCAAGCCTGGTGGGAAGCACACTGAGAACCTTTTACGAAACTGAAAATGTGAAAGTTCTCATGGCCTCTCCTCTGCCTTCTCCTAAAACTGCTATGCTATGTTATGAGAGTGTCCTCCTGACATCTGACATCTCAAGGTCACATTTTCTAGTGTCGGCAGCAATGGATACAATCGGCACCATCTTAATTGAGACACCCTGAGCTCACCAGTGGAATAGCGAGTAATTGTGCTTTGATCAGATAAACAGACTGTGTGCTTTACTGCATAGCTGCCATGGGTAAGTGAAGGTCAAGTGTAAATACAGTGATCTGTTTTCCATTGATTTTTTTTTTTGCCTCTCATGGATGATGAAAGTGCGAATAAGCTGCCAGACGTGATAAGATACTGCAGAAAGAATGAGGTCAAAACACTGTAAGATGTGAACTGATAAGAAGCAGCTGCTTTTCATAAACACAGACAATACTTAAATTTTCAGATTTGCTTCTTAGCAAAAGGAAAGCAACTTATGTAAGTGCCAAAGTCACAAATAGTCCACGATACACCTGAAAAAAGAGAGAAGAAATGTCATTACATTTATCATAATGGTAAAGTAGGGTGACCAGACGATTTTCTGGGATTTCGGTGGTTTGTCCCCGGTAAAATACAAGAAAACACACTTTGTTCACTTTGATATTTGAAGCTAAAACATGACTTATTTTAATAGTGTTTGGAAGAATGTCCCCAGTTCCAAAGGAATATTCAGGGAAATGTCCCTGGTTTTATTCTCAGAGTTTTAGTCACCTTATGCTGATATAATGATGACATGGAGATAATTTGACAAGTTAACAACCTTGTAGTAAATGACAAAATGAACAAAATAACCTGAAACCAAAAGGCCAGACATCAGACAGGCATCTGTTTTTGGTGGTTTGCATTTGTCTGTTACTGCCCCCTGATAACCTATAAAACGAAGCGCGCCACAGGCATACCAGGAGTACCAGATTTGAGAGCCCTGTAAAAGCCTCATCCGTATCCTCTGGCCCTGTTCAGTAACATGTTAACTGCATCAGATGTGACAGCAACAACAACACGGGTCATCTTTAAAACTGCCTAACCTTTGCTCCATGAGGAAGTGCATTGTGTCGTACATGTGCAGTCTTTCGTTAGAGCCCGGAGCAATCAGAGTTCCTCATGGGCTCAAATTCCAAGTCCTTGTTCTTGTTCATATTGACCGAATGGCCACCAGCCAAGTGCGAACACAGGGATCTTGTCTCAAACTCCCACTGGCTGTTTGACAGTGACTGTGAGATGGAAAATGCTTACTTACTGAAACACTTACTGAGAATCATTCTGTATGTAGTCACGTCACTCGCTCCGAACAAATACATCTTCACAATGCTCTGATGACGGGTGAAAAAATTGGGAAAATTGCTTTTTGAAAGGCCAAAGGCTGAAAACATGAACATCTAGGAAAATTTCAAGTCCACTGCCTGTTTTTCTGCACTCCCCCACTAGTCTCAGTATGGGGGGTTGTGCTCTGCATTTGGCAAAAGACCATGAGTCCACACCCACACATCCTAGTAACAATGAAGAGCACTCTCACCTACAAAACACTTGTAAATAGACACACCAAATATGTTAAACATGACAGGAACTAATTTGTCTTGTGATGACTATGGTCAAACACAGAGCCCCGTTTGTACATGGCATGTTCACATACCTGTAAATTAAAAAAAAAAAAAATGCCCAAATGCAAGGGCACTCTCCACGGAAGATCAACAAAGGGCAATTGCGTTTGAAATACAACATGCCCTAATTTCAGTTGTCATTTACTTGCTTATGTATTGGGATGCCTACCATTACACCCACAGGAACACTGACATCCTATGTTAAATCCATAGGTATAAGTTGACCTCTGCAATATGTCTTTGACAACATGCAAGGAGGGTTCTCTCCAAAATAAATAATCCTGGGGGTGAACTAAAATAGTCATTGCGAGGAAGGCTCTCTTTTCCAACATCAGTACCAATGCCTGATCTTTATTCACCTAGGAAGCTGAAAAAGTGAGGATCAGTTCCAGGCTGAATATTTGAAAACATGAGCTCTGCCAAAAATTATACCATAGCCTACTGTCCAAAACTTAGTGAAGTGCAACTTCTTAGTGAGTCAAAAGTAGTAAGTTAATGGTGAGTGAATTAAATACCTTTGCAGCATACAATGACCAGCAGTCTCTTCACCCTATTCAGCCATATGGCAGTCTTAAGTTTATAAAAAATGTAGCTTCCTCTGTGGTAAAGACTGAAAGCCCACTCACTGCTGAGATTGATTACATTATTAAGGGGCCCATTCATTATGTCAATATGAGGATTCGTTGCCTGGCCTATAGGCCTATAACCAAAGTCAAAGGAAACTCAAATAATAAGGAACTTTGACAATTTGTTTTTAAAATGTTTCCAGTCTTGTAGGCTATGATATCTTACAGCTGATAATTTTTTTCTCTGACTGAGAATTGTGGGACTGTCATTTCTGTACAAATCTGTTGTCTAGGCTACCTGAACAAGTCAAGGAAAAATCTCTTGGAGTTGCATAGTCGCTGTTATGTGATTGACAAATTAATGTTTTTTTTTTTGTTTGTTTTACTTTGATAGACTTATGGTAAGCTATCTTAGGCCTAACCTAGGCTATTACATTTTTCCTAAGTGTGTAGAGTATTGTTGCCAAATTCTCTAGTCTTTTAAAACAGCGCAGAAATTCGTCCTCCATCAGGCGAAACGCATAAAAATACTAAAATCGCCGGTTTGAGAGAAAGAAAGAAAGAAAGAAAGAAACAATGGGTCAGAATCAAAATGTGTTTTCTTCAACGAATCCGCCGCAGCCATGAACGCGCGACGCGCCCCCGTACTGAGCCGAATGGAAAAGTTACTGGGGGGAGAGTGTGAGTGAGAGCAGGATCCATCCTCGTCGCCATTACCGACTGGAATGAGAGGGGAGGGAGAGAGTCTCGGATTACATGCATACCACTAATATAGTTAAATTACAAGATAAAAACACTGTTTAAAGATTTCGTAGGAACTAACGTTTTTCGTGGCCACAGTATGTCAAGGATAATGTTCTAAAGCCGAATCCGTGGAAATAAAAGAAGACACTTGGAATGATATCTCTTTTCCGTAGTGTCGAGAGCTGGGAGCGACCATGTTAGGTAGGGGAATGTATTTGGAATGAACTGCTTTGACTTTTTTTATTGTCAGTGTAAGTGCTTTGGTGGATTTTCTTTTGACATGTCCTAGAAGAACGAAACAAATCTCACGGTTTTTCAGAAATACTTAAATGTATGCATCACTAGCCTCCAAAAGTGTATTGTTCGACTGCTGAGTCCAGTGTGGCATAATGTTGGCTAGCTTACTAGCTAGCTAACCAGGCACATATCTTTCTTTACCCTGTATGAAGGCTGGGCGCGCGGCGTTGCATGATTTCGTCTAACATTTTTCAAGGAATGATACTACCATACAGCAGGGAATTGCACGAGGGTTATTTTTCATTTCACTAAAGTGAAGTGTTGCCAGAAATCGACACTATGTGCAGTTGGTCAACTGAGTAGCTAACACACGTTAGCTGTACATAAGGCTTCGTTGGTATGGGAATCTAGTTCAGTGGGTAACACTAACTGTATGACTTGCTAGCACGCTAGCAGATAAGGTGCAGTCAGTGTGTCACATCAGCGTAGATTATCATAGGTTAGAAACTAGCTATGATTTGTGATCTGATGAAATGACAGCAGGGTGGACTATGTTAAATTTGGGACTTGACCATTACAGTTGCAGTAACACCACTAAAGGCGAATGATGGCATTGTCTTGTTTGACAAATAATTGCGCGAAATTATATTTTTTTTTCTGTGAGATGCCACTATGCATTGTTCGTGTACGTTAACGTTACTTACTGGAACAACAGCTAAAGCTTAGATGACAGCTAACGTCGTCAAAATGTTAAAACGGCAACACTGCCAGCGACTAAAAGCATAACGTTAGGTCAGTTCTGGCATCGCTATGTTTAAATGCTGTAATCGTTGTTCATTCAAACATAGTGTAATGTAACAGTGCTTAGGCTAGGTCATTTATCGATACCTTGGTTTGGTTTGTAAAGGTAACGCGGCAATAAGGCATCCTATCAGTCAGAAATGCTCGATATTCTGCACTCACCTCTGTTGAATTTCTCGCTCACTGACGTTGGTGAGAGGCCACCAGGTTGCATGTTTTATCATATTCCTAAACGATAACATAATTCAGTATCTCGTGACAATGTATTGGGTTTGGGTATATTGTTCTTCTGCCCTCATTGCAGGAGACAGTTTGCCTTTTATCACAATGTTAGTGTACTGTAGAGAAACTAAATCCAGAGGGCTAACGATTTTGCAGAAACAGTAACATTACAATCAGCCGTCAACGCTAATTGTGCACATGCCTTTGACGCCCAGGCAGTGTGTTTTTTATGTTCTCTTATCGGAGTAAGTAAATTAATCCGTAGTCCAATCCGGCGGTTTATTGAGCGCAAGTCGCATGGTAGCCGAGATGAAACACTTATGAATTAAATAAAGAATCAATCATTGGCTGGCAAATATACTACGTCATAGCCCTATCCTTGCTGGCGAATTTACCTAGTCTTTTTGACCTTAGCTTATGATTAGGCCATCAAGTTCATTCAGAAGAGGCAATAGGCTAATGCAAAAAATAAACACAAGTAATCAGTACTAAACACAAGAAAACGTAGATTTTTTACGATTGCTATCAGGACAGGTTCATAACATTTTACTATTGAATTGGCATTCATTCTGGCGTTTATTTTTTGCATTGGGGCTTCTTTAATGATTTAGGGATGCTGTTGATCTGGGGTCACTTCATTGCAAGTTGCTACATTGCAAGTGACAGAAAACTGTTGTAGCTTTCCAGATCCATCCAGGCTGGATGACCTTGCTTAATGATTTAACCTCCACCTCACTGGCCAGAGCCCAGCAAGATTCTCATCAATAAATGCTTGGCTTGGGGAAAAGACACTGTAAATGCAAAGCCATCACTATTGAGATAGAGAAGCATTCAGTAGCAACATTTTTTGAATCTGATAAGTGATTTGACTTCGCTGTAGTTACCCACACCTTATAGCACCTATATGTTTTAGCCAACATTTTGTGGTCTGTGTGGACCTCCCTTCTGTTTAGTGTAGTATGGTATAGTATTTTGGATCTTAAAGATGATGTTTCGGCCCTTATGCAAGGTGTGCTTTTGTCCCTAATAAAGCCCACATTTTAAGAATGATCATGACCATGGTCATGTAATGCCATGTCACATCATGTGTGAATGAATACACTCAAATAAGTAAACCTTTTATCAACAGATGTAAGATGGCATGAGTGCAAATGAAATGCCAGGTATGGTGGAATACCAGGCATGGTGTGTTCAGATGCAGTCTTAAAGCAACACTCCACCATTTGTGGAAATATGTTCATTTTTCATCTCCCCTCGAGTTAATTAATTGAGCCATAC
>JASCQY010000036.1:5812221-5838365 GCA_030264315.1 Sardinella tawilis
GTCCGAGAATTTTGATTGTTGCTGTGACTTCCCCGCCCCCTTCAGAGTGGCAGCATAGGTGCAGTGGAGCAAGCACTCGTAAAACACACGAAACATTCATTTGTAAAGACTCACAGAGTGGTCATTAGTATTCACTGATGTGTTCACTAAAATATCGCTGCAGACTGCACGTTTTTTGAACATTTATTCTCAACTGTGGACCTATTTTCATACTCGTATCCATCCGCCTAAGCTCTAAAAGTAATGAAGGAAGTCACAGTTCGTGATGATTTTTGTGTCAGTGCGTCAGTGAACATTACTAACCACTCGATGAGTTTTGTTTTGAACTTGTTCCAGTGCTCGAGTGTACCTATACAGTGCACCTATAATCCAGTGTTCCAGTGCACCTATACTCCATTCTAAAGGCTAAAGCAAAAAAGTAAAATTCTCGCTATAACAAAATTCAAATGTTAAACAAAATGTCAAATGTTAAATGTGAACTTTTCCTGTCATAGAGGGTAGAGAATTAGCCTGGCAAGCCAAACTGTACATTAATTGTATAGTCTGGGATTACACGATTCACAGCGCTGAAGCGTGTGGGTGGGATCAACAGTTGTTGTGGTGTTGTAACTGTCCACAGCCCTGGCGTCATCGTGCTAAGCCCACCCCAGCGACTCTCTACACAGATAGAATGCTCTGAATGGTCCGTCGCAGCCCGCGACGAGCCAGGATTGGCCTGTACTGTGCGAGACTAGACCAAAAGCAAGGCAAGAACATTTTCTTCTGCCGCTATTGGCGTGCAGCGTGCTAGGCTAGGTAGAGAATACTATTTTGGGTTGGTTTAATCAGAAATTTCTTGTACAGTCGCCTGCAAATTTTATGTCAAAACTGGCATCAGCTGGCGATAAAATTAACTGCTTTCAGTGACTTGTTGTTCATGGCGAAAATGTACAGTAAAAATCCCATGGTAGGCATGCTCCCCTTCACAGCTGTGTAAGGGGCATCTGGCTGGCATCTTGAGTGGCCTTAAAGGCATATTCTGGAACATTTTTTTCACCCATCGCTGAGTGCCGCAGAAAAAAAGAATGAAAAGAATTACTACAACCTACGCTGAATAGAAAACAGTCCGCCAAGACTAACTGAACGGGGCAAGGAAAATGAAACTGAAAGTAAGTTTCTGTGACCCCATTCAGAGCTAGTGTTACTGTATCTGCGGCTTCACTATTTGGTTTATAGTACTGTATGCCGTACCAAAGGATATTGCTGCTCCAACCTACTGACAGTACTCAGTGACTTTGGGCAACAGGGCTAGTATAGGGATTTAAGGTTGAAATACTCTGGACCATACCTTTAAGTTAGCACTGAAAGATAGCCTGGGTAACCCCAGACTGCACTTTAGTCTAGACTGAGAGGGTGTGGAGTTGACTTATTCACTTCCCATGTTTAGGGACGTAACCAGGGTGAACTTAATGAAACTCCAATTTTTTGGGGGAAGTTCTGCAAACAATCTCAATCTCGCAGATTACAGTTTTACTTGCAGTTTGCTCAATTTGAAGGAAAGTACACATCTGTATATTGAAACATGAATGCTATCTCCTGTATAATTCAGCTGAATGCACTTACAGTGTCTTGTCTCTTATCATATGAAGCCCACCTCATGCTGCATGAGTGATTGTGATTGGTTCCTTGACTCCAGACAGACCTGCAAAGTGACTTTAGATTTGCTCGCTAATTCATATGGATTTACCCAGAAGCCACTGGTGTAGGGAAAGGATTTTTTTGCTGGAGATGTTTTACAGGGCACTTTGCTCTAAATATAGATCGCTTATTGTCTTTGCCTGGAAGAAGCAACTATGTGGAATAGATTCACTGATATGAGCATTGAGCAATGAGTAACCCAGTGTGCTAGCAGCCATGCTACACTCCAAGCTACTCTAAGCACCAACAATATCTAAATCTGCCTATAGGCTTTACTGCAATTATGACCCACAAGCTACTTAATAACTCACTCCACTGCTCTCCCAGCCTTAGATTCCAGCCGTGTCATATCTTTATGTTTACACTCCTGCTGAGTGGTCACAATCTGATTGGCTGCCTCCCGGTAATGAGCTCACAGTGCCCCGCTTCACACGAGCCGTGACAGCGTTACCTTCCATGACACAGTAGCTGCCGTGCTATTGGCACGCCACCCTCTTTATTTAGACATCTGGTGCACACGTACAGCATGGCCTGTGTCCTACAGTATAGCAGAGTTACTGCATGGTTCACCGACTCCTGCTACAAAACACATCTTCAGATAGGTGCATGTGATAGGGCAGCTGATGCTAATTTATTACCTATATGTGTATGTTCTTTTTGTTATAATGTAGTTATTGGTCAAATTCACATTAATGTGTCCCGTAGTGATCCATAGTTGTAGTTGCCCGCGTTAAAAAGTGAAGTATACTCCAATACCTGTGTGTGTGTGAGTGTGTGAGTGTGTGTACTCCGATACCTGTGTGTGAGTGTGTGTGTGAGTGTGTACACTTTGATACCTGTATGTTTGTGTGTGTCTGTGTATGTATACTCCGGTACCTATATGCGTGTGTGTGTGTGTGTGTGTGTGTGTGTGTGTGTGCGCGTGTGTATACACTCCGATACCTGTATGTGTGTGTGAGTCCACTGGGAGCCTGATGTGACCCCTGGGTGGAGCGAGGTGGTGAGTGGTGTTTGGCAGAGGCCTGTGCATGTCTGAGGCAGCCAGCAAAGGATCACTTTCTGGGGATGGATTAACGAGGATCTGCCTCTCGCTGCGGGGGCAGCTGGAGCATTAGCAACAGTGTGTGTGTGCGTGCGTGCGTGCGTGCGTGCGTGCGTGCATGCGTGCGTGCGTGCGTGCGTGCGTGCGTGCGTGCGTGCGTGTGTGTGTGTGTGTGTGTGTGTGCCAGGCAGGCCAGGCCAGCAAGGCCCCGTAGCCTGATGGGCCCAGTAATTACTGGAATTAAACAAGAAGGAAGGAGAGTTCATTAGAGGAGCCCAGGATGCAGCTTCTGCTCAGCCAGAGAGAGAAGGATGGAGAGATTGGAGGAGAGAGGGAAAGAGAGATGAAAGAGGAGTGGATGGGGAGTGGTGGTGGGTACATACTGTAGGCCCAACTGGGGGAGAGACTTGCTAGTTTGATCTGCTGCCAAGGATGACAATGTTTGTAGATCAGAAAGAAAAGCTTGTAGCAGCGAGATAATGCTTGGGGGTTTCATTCATTTGTGGTTTCGAATTTATCAGTGCTAATTTCTATGGCACACATGTAGCCATACATTTTTTATTTTTTTTTTAGAATAATCTGTATGCTTGAGAATGTGTAATTCTAGAATACATGTTCCATGTTAATGTGTAGCAACCATGAAGAATAAATAATCCTTCCTATGACCTCCGCCATACCTTTGAGAACATCAACATTGTATACAGCAGTGTCTGGGGAGCAGAGTGAGTGACAGCAAACACGCTTACATATGCTCAGCATCTCCTAGCGAGGGGAAACTCAAGAGAGAGGCAAACCCTCCGGACTTGTAGCTCCTGTGATACGAGCTGTCTGGCATAGAAATGACAGCCAATTTATTCACCCTGGTATCTTAAAAGAGACCTGGGCCTGTGGATTTGCATTACAAATTTCCCAGCTGGCTCCCCTCCCCTCTCGCCATATATTAAACATAATCTGCTTTCTGTTTATTTATTAATGTGTGTCTCAATCTCTTTTTTTCTCCCTCCTTCCCTCTCTCTTTCTCTTTTTCCTTTCCTTCCCTTTTTCTATTCCCACCCTCTGCTCCCTTCCTCCCTCTCTCCCTCGTTCTCTCCTCAGCTGACTTTAAGGACCCCCTCCCTATAGGATCTTAGCCACTGTTTCTTCTCACCATGAACGTCGCCGTGTCGCCCATGGCCACCGAGGCCGCCTCGCCCATGATCACCTCCGTCACCCCCACCCTGGAGCCCACCCCCAGCCCCCGGGAAGAGGATCCCAGCCCGGCCGGGACCAGCGCTTGCAATGGGCAGGAGGAGGAGACTCATGCCCAGGAGATGCCCACACACTCTGGGCACAGCAGGTACCAGAAGCCCCCGCCCTTGCACACGGGCGCTGACTGGAAGGTGGTGCTGCACCTGCCCGAGATCGAGACCTGGCTGAGGGCCACCACCCAGAGGGTGCGGGACCTCACCCACTTTGTGCACCAGGACTCCCAGAACAAGCATGTAGACGTGCATCTGGTCCAGCTTAAGGTAGGACATATCATACTAATTAAATCAATAATAAATAAACCATTAGTTTATTCTCAATTCTCACAATACTCATCCATCAATCAATTCAGGCAAATTGTGACCTATCATTTGACAGCCCTGAACAGCTCTCTAAAGATTTTCTCAATTTAGGACAAGAAAGGGCTCAAATGGTCCAAAATTTTTTTGGGACATTTTTGGCACAGACTTTCAAGCCGTTGAAATTGACAAGGTCCTCCACCAGGGTCAAAAGTGACCATCTGTCTTCAAAACCAGACTTCAAGAAAAAGGCCTCAGGCCCAGTGCTTCTGGTAATGTTGTTGGCTGAATTCCCATGGGTGTGCCCAAATGACCCTTGACCTCTCTTTAATGCCCTCGGACTGATAGAGGTGACGTTCACTGAGAGGGGACAAAGAGCCCCAGAGAGAAGGGCACGGCCTGTGACAAAGAGGGAACAGCCAAGGGGTGGGATGAAGACTATAATTTGAATGATGGACAAAGAGCCAAAATCAAGCAATGAGCAAACATGAACTAAAGGGAACTTAGTAATTTGTCCAAATAATCTTACTAAGTTGATAATACCATGGGCATGATCCAAATTGCCACATGTTTGGGTCATTGTAATACTCTCACTTGCAACACAATAGCCTTAGTTCATGTGCAAGACCCTTTGCTCATTGTCAAACTGGTCTTTCCCCATCTTTAAGGAGAAGTTCGGTGTGAATCAATCCAAACCCCTTGTTCAAGGTCACTGAATGCTGTCTATAGGAAAAAGAACGAAAAAATTTGATGCAACATAGGCCAAATACTGAGCCGGCAACTCACACTGAGTAAATGGGGCATAGTGTCTTACTTTCAGTTTCATTTCGCTATGCCCCATTCACTTAACAATAGTTAATGATTTGTTACTTGGTCTAGGTTGCATCAAATGTTCTGGTTCTTTTTGCTATAGACAGCATCCACCTCTAACCTCTCACCTCTAACAAGGCTATGGATTGATTCATACCAACCTTCCCCTTTAATACGACATGATTTAAATGAGCTTCTTATTTAGCACAAAGTGGGTGTTTATTTCCTAGCTGCGCCACAGATGTAGCCTACAGTATATGGCATGCATGTGTAGTTTGCGCTCCATGTTGTCTTGGTTAAGACAGTGTCTCTAGTCTGCGATGTTCCAAACCTTATAAACCAGATCAATAACGGAAACCTCCGTGACCCCACCTCGGGACAGCTGAAGATTAATCTGTCTGTCTATGCAGATTCACTTATGGCAAACCAATACACGGCAGAGACTAGCCATACGGAGGCTGTTTGGAATATCTGTGATGTGGGATTAAGTGAGCTTCAATCAGATCAATCCACCAGCAGCGTGAGCTGGGATTGGATTGAATTGAATTGGTCGGGCGAATGTGGAACGCTCATTAACCAGCTCTTTAATTAACACAGAGGCTGGATGGCTATCTGCTACTGTAGTAGTCGTAGGGGCATTGTGGGGTCAATGCATGCCAACCCTCATCTGAAACGAGGGCAGTCAAAATGTAGAACACCAAAACAGTGCAGCCGATTTTATAGACCAAGTCGCGCAATAGCACGTCATCTTCATGGTCGCTGTCAGTCAATATTAGTTTGTTGCCAGTGAGGTTGTTATTGATTCTGTACCACTGCAATACGTTTTTAAATGTGTCGGTCAGGAAGTTCAGTGTAAGCGCTCGTCATTGGTACGGGATGCATCAGTTTGCTGGGAATTCTTTTAAGCTGTATTAGTGACCTCATGACTGGAGCATATTGACTGAGCGCCCTAATGGGCATAAGCACTTCAATCTCAGTTGGGCTGCTGCTGACTCTGGATCAGCAGAACCAGGCAGCCTTTGTGGAAACTTCCCCAAATCATTGACTCCAGATCAGTCTTAGTTTGGTGATGGATCCAAAGCCCCCCTACACTGGCCCTATGCAAGCACATTAGCACAAAAGCAACACTCACGCTGTGCCAGAGCCCCGCTCTGTTCTGTAAGACGTGACGTAGCCTTGCCGATCATCACTGTGCTAACGATTACGCTGTCTGATCTGACTGTACGCTGTGTTTTTAATCCTCTTGGGTCATGCTTGGCATGAATGCCCCCAGTGATGTAATGTGTGTGTGTGTGTGTGTGTGTGTGTGTGTATGTGCATGCACGCGCTTTGCTGGCCTCTGGAGCTGGTGGGTGAACAGATACCAATGGAGCAGACAAAAAAAAAAAAAAAGATTAAAAAGAATGAGGTCGTTTTTGGCCTAAATTTAGGGAGGTGACATCGCACATTACATCAAGTCTTTCAGTAGATAATTTTGTTTACATCTGCTTACAGTTACATTTCAGACATGTCTTTTATCAGACTTTGAGCTCTGTCTCAACTCAGTGACTTAAGCCAGGCTAACCCTAACACACACACTCTCTCCAGTAGTTTATTCTTTGAGTCCTTTTCTTTGAGCCTGCTGGGAAAGTACAGCAAAGTTCCAAGTGTCCCGGCATTTAAAAGAAGCTTATTGGATGCAAAGTATCTCTTTCTCATATATGGTCCTATAGACGCTTGTTTTGGCCCTGTATGGAGTGTAGTCTGTATGGAGGTCTCCTTAAGCAATGAAGAATCATCCCATCTCTTTTCCATGTCTGCTTTCTCTCTCCTCCTCGCTGATGGCGCTGCAGACCCCTCTGGAAGACGACTCCGACTCGGTGCTTCTGCACACTCACTCTACATCACTGTGAAACTCAGAACATGCGTTACATAACCCTCTTTTTGAGTGTGTGTGGGGGGGCATCATTCATTTATGAGCGTCTTTTCAAGTTAAGAGGTTTAAAAAAGGCTGTGGGGGGGTGTCCCGCCTTGCCCTCCGCCCCAAGACGTTGTACTTGTGTTGTTTGTGCGTTGGCTCTACATTTTCACCAGGAGCGTCTGGCCCTAGTGGCTCAGGCTGTTTGCTTCAATGGCTGCGCCTTTTCTTAAGATGCAGGTGGTTCGCTCAGCTCCTGAATAAAGCATTTATTTCGCCACACACTCACTATCTCTTCCCATTAGTTTCTCTTAATTAATTGTGTGGTATGTACTAAGCATTGCAATGCATAAATTAGCCATCTCTGTTTCTGGGCTATGAAATATAAATGCTTGAGTTATGCAATGGGGGCAAGTGTAGCGTGCTCTGAGCACGTGCAGAGCTAAATATGGATGCTGCTTGTTGGTGTGGGATGACGCATCATGGCTTCAAAAAAAACAAAAAAAAAAGCTGTGAACACAGTGAAATCTCTTCAGGTATATGGTAGAAGTGGTGTAGGCCAGACTTGATTCTTGAGCTTGTGTCCATTCTACTGTAGAAGCAGTGGTGGTCAAATGAGAGGGTGTGTATGGAAAGTTCAGCACCACTTTAGCCATCACAACGTGTCTGCCGGACGAAAAAAAAAGGAAAAAAGAAATCAAGTTCAAGTTGTCCATTGAAGCTGAAAAACAGATGCAATCAGTGCTTAATTGCATCAGTGCTTGCTCCCAAAAAAAGTGCCGCTGTGCCATAGTTCCTTTGGTGCGGAGGAGGGGAAGAGGGGAGGAAGGGAGGAGGGGAGGAGGGGAAAGCGGGCCCACCGCAGAGACTGATGTCAGGCTCCTTTTATAACCATCATGGCCGCCCAGGCTGCTGCTGGGAGTGCTCTTGGACATGGTTAATAAATCATGGCAGCCGTGAGGATGGAGACTAAAGAGGGAGGGATCACGTTCGGCCAGGACAGACCTGAGTCACCATTTCACCGTCCACTACAGCATTTCACTCCCAGCGTCTAAACCAGGAGATCGCCCGAGTTGTCGGGAATTCGTCATTTTTATTTCGTCGAAATGCACACATATGCATGGTTGTGTTATGTTATGATGATATATGAGTTGACGGGTTTTGAAGTGTTTTCTCCTGTTCTCTTAACAAACTTTAGCTTAACTGTGTACTGTATGTGACTTCTATGTTTTGGTTTGGATATCTTCCAAATTAACAAATAGAAACGTGGGTAAGTAGAGCTGAGCTATTTCAATGAATTTGGCAAAATAGACGAGGAAACAAATAGCTGAATTGTCTGTGAGAGCTTGTGTTTTTGTTTTGTGTTTTTTAAAAAGGGGGTAAATGGCCACCTATCTCTGGGCCTCCTGAAGAGGAGGCATTGTTTGTCTGAAGAATCCTGACCATGTGACCCCTCTGAATCCAGATCTGGGTTCCGAGTGTGACTGATGTCTTTGTTTTGCTGATTCCCACGGGACAATGACGCAGTGTGGCCAACAGAGAGTGTGTGTGTGTGTGTGTGTGTGTGTGCTCATGTGTGTGTTCGGAAAGGGGGCTCTGCATATTCTCTCCTCCAAAACCCAGACAGTAAGAGAACTGCTGCAGTCATGATTAAGACATTACCTCAGCAACAAATTGTGCTCTGAAATAGAGGCGGAATCATGGCCTAGATCGAGGAGAGCGAGGCAGAGGCAGAGGCAGACTCAGTTTGACTTTCAGAGCTCTTTGCATCTGCTGAAGGTCCCCAGTGTTCCGCTTCTATAGTTCTGAGCAGCTCTGATTCCTTATTCAGCCAAACATTTGCTCTCATTCTCTCCCACTGCCCTTTGTTTTCATCGTTGCTCATGACATAAGACGTCTGCATATGCCAGCGCTGGTATTTCCCTGGCTGTCTCTGTATGTGTCGAGAGCACACACACACACACACACACACACACTGCCCTTTCTGCCTTTCTAGCAAATCTCTTAATCTGCCCTGTCTTTCCTCAATCTATTTAAGGTTTACCAGCGACGCTTAAGCCCTGCCCATCCGCTCTCCTGTAATCAATACCTTTAATTCTTCACCACTGATGGAGGGACCAAGCTCTTCTGATATCACATGTCTGGAATGTAGAGGGCATAGCGGCCCTATGGAGCATAACGTTTGGATGATGATGTGTTTACAATGTGCGTTATATGGTTAGTTAGTTTGGTTAGATATGTTTAGTTATTTTATGGTTAGTTTTGGTTATGGTTAGTTATGGTTTTTGTTTGGGCTTTAGAATAGCTTGTGTTTTATTGTCTGGGTTTTTCAAACATGTCTTTGTATTGTTTTGGTAAGCTGCCCCAGGCTTGTTGAGATGAGAAGAGAAGGGGGGGTTGAGCGTGTGACCATCAACTTGTAAAACATGCATTGCTCAGTGTCTGTCTGCCACCTAGTGGGCAAACTATGCAATAACTATCATTTTACCATCATATCACTGAATTGAACACATTACTGTTTCAATGAAAGTTATGGTAGTGGCACTGACATATATATATATACACACATACATATACATTAATACAATAAGCCAGAAATGTATAGATAAATACAGATACCAGTTATCAGTTAGAATTCTTTGCAATTTCCAAGGACCCAAGTGCTGCTGTGTCATCTCTTCCCAGCATGCCATTCTGTGTCCTGGGAATTCAGGGCTAAGTCAAGCATCCTTATCTCCCCTGAGGCTCTCCGTATGTCCTCTGTTCCTTCCCGTCTCAGCCTCTCTCCTCCTCCCTCCTCTCTCTCTCACTCTCTCTCTTTCTTTCTTTCTTTCTTTCTTTCTTTCTTTCTTTCCTTCCTCTGTCTTTGCTCTCTCTCTGGACATGTTTGCATTTGCGAACCTGTAGAGTTAGTAGCTGTATGTATGTATGGTCTATGTTGTGTACAGTAAATTAGCTTGTTTGTGTGTACAGTATGTGTGTGTGTGTGTGTGTGTATGTGAGGTAGCAAGGGGAAGTAGTGTGTATATATTGTGTGTATGTTGTAAATGCTTGTGTGTGTGTGTGTGTCTGTGTGTGTGTGAGCATGTGTGTTCCTTTGAATGATAAAAGGGCAATGCCCCCCGACAGCACTCAGTGTACAGAGGACCGGCCCTCTACTCTATTTAGATCTATTCTTAGAGGCCCTCTGGGCCCTTCCTGTCCCTTCCCCCTCTCTCTCTCTTCATTTTACTCTCTCTATCTCTCACTTTCTCTGATCTCTCTGTCTTTTTCCCCGTCACTTTCCTCTGTTCCACTATTCCTGCTTTCTGTCTCTCTCTCTCACTCTTTCTTTCTCGACCTTGCCTCTGTATCACAGCAGATTGCTGGGTGTGAGCGTCTCTCTCACACACACACGCACACACACACACACACACACACACACACACGCACACATACACACACATACACACACACGTCCTTTGATGTCCTGATCTATCCAGCAGATGAGCCAAGCGGCCTGAGTGTGGTGCCGGAGCAGTGGTATGTGTGTGTGTGTGTGTGTGTGTGTGTGTGTGTGTGTGTGTGTGTGTGTGTGTATGTATGGGTAGTGTGGCACAGGCAGGACCACGCCTGCTGCAAAGGCTTCTGGGAAAGTCAACTTGGATTGCGCAAGTCTCCCAGCAGGCATCTGTCACACTCTCGCCAACCCAGAGCCAGCCGCCACCCCACAGCAGCTACCCAGTTGTGAGGGCACACAACCACAACCACAACAAAACAAAAGAGGAATATGACTGCGTAAGGGAACCAGAGAAATATCTTAGATGGTGCAGATCTATAGTAGGTTCTGTACATTCAGAAAGTTCCACATTAGATTAAGTTAGGTTTACAAATTAGATTAGATTTAATCTGAGGAGCCAGTCGGAGGTCCCCTTGTTAGATTTGTGTGTGTGTGGAGGGAGGGTGGTGCGGACGTGTGTCGGGTGATGCAGTAACAGCTGGGTGTAGAATGTCCAGAGAGGGGGACAGAGAGAGAGAGAAGGAGGGAGAGAGAGAAAGAGAGAGAGAGGGAGAGGGGAGGGTGGAGAAGAGAGAGAGGGGCGACACACACAACTGTTGCCCTCCACACCCACCCTGAAATAAAACATCCCCCTGGAACAATGTCTGGAGTGGGCAGGGTGCAGGAGGCTCGACGCCAGGCAATGAGACCACACCCTCATTCCATAGCATACGCACACGCATGCTAAGCACAAGCTCACGCACTCGTACATTTACTCGAGGACAAAGGCAAAGCATGTGCGAAATCAAATGCATGACATGGAGTGCATGCATTACTATACTGGACATGCGGTGTTGTGTTATTTACGCACACACATGAACATGCACATACACACACAGAGAGACACAGAGACACGCACAAATACACAAATCAGTGTGCCAGGACAAAGACATGTGTATATGAATGCAAATACATAACATGGAGTGCATGCATTACATACACACACTTACACACACACACCCACACACACACATACCCACACACACACACACACAGACGCGCTGTTGTCTGTTCGCCTTCCCACATGTTTATTTTTACCCGCCGGTCGGAATGGGATCAGTGTGCATGAAGCTTGAGGTGTCCTGCAGCTGTTTGCAGACATTTATTTCCAGTGATGTAATCCCAGCACCGCCAGGAATGTGGACAATCTCAGCCCGACCCCCCACCAGCAGCACCACACGACCGCTGCCCCGGCCCATGGGCCAACAGTGGCAGCGACCAGACACTGGAGAGAACCAGAGTGGGCTGGGTAGATGTGGGTTATGTGTGTATGTGTGTGTGTGTGGAGGGTCTTCAGACCCTTGAGCCTAGTATGTACTGTACCAGCGTCCTTATAGAGTAGAGAGGCTAGAGACAGAATACAGAAGTCACTTACTACATGAGCAGTATACTGCACGTACCATACTAATGCCATAAAATGGCTCTAGCAGATCAGGTCGTTTTTCCTCCTGAGGTAAGGCTTAAAAATTGGGTCATTAGGTCTTGGGGTTTAGTTTGAAATAGGAGCCGGTACAGTGCAGTGCCCATTCGTCTTCTGGGCTGTTGGCTTGTGCGTTGCACGGCTCATGCGCATCTAAATCGAGAGACGTGTGGGGTGAGGCATTAAAAGTTCTCCTCGTGCCGAATGCACACGTCCGCTGCCAAGCGGTTAAAGCTTTAAAGACCATCGCTCCAGTCTGTATAAAACCAGCAACCTGTGTCCTGGAGCTCCATGTAAAGCTCTATCAGGAAAAATATCACACCCGCTGAAGCCTGACCTCTGGTGTTGAAGCAGAGAATTGCATGAGTTTATGTTCCCTAGGAATTTTTCTCCACAAGGAGGCCTGCAAGTTCCTTATTCGAAGTGACATCCTGCTTTTCAGGGAAGGCCCTGAGAAAAATGATGATTTATGAAACCTAAAACTATTGCAAGCGTTCTAGAAATATAGCATGTTGTATTCCCAAAGTGGAAGAATTTTGATCAAACATCAACAGTCGGTCCGGTGTCATTGTTGGCTCTGTAGTTGGTTTTGTTGTTGTTCAGGCTGGTAGTACTCCACCGGTGCTCTCAGTCGTGGGGTGTATGAGCACACAGCATACCAGTGTTGTGTTGTTGTTGTTAGGCGCTAATTAGATCAAAGGCCAGTGCCAAATGTTCCGACGCCGACGGACAGACAATGAGTGACGTGTGGCAGGAGTCCCTCCGGCAGCTCCTCGGGAGATAACCTTGACTCTTCCTCACCCCTTTTCCCCTCATCTCCCCTTCTCTCTCTCTCTCTCTCTCTCTCTCTCTCTCTCTCTCGCTCTCTCTCTCTCTGTCCCCTTTGGCTGGGTGTTGGGGTATTCACAGAGACACCCGCACGAGTGAGTGACTGAGGGTGTGTGTGTGTGTGTGTGTGTGTGTGTGTTAGGTCAAAGCCCAAAATAGCCCCTTGGTGTTGTGAGGGAGCCCCTCCTCTAGAGAAGAGAAGAGAAGAGCAGAGAACGAGGTCAGGGATGAGGGGAGGGAACAGAGAGAGAGAGAGAGAGTGAGAGAAAGAGTGACACAGAGAGAAAGGAAGGAGGGAAAGACAGAGCTATCTAAAACATGAGGGAAAAGTACTGTCACTGACGACACTGCTTCACTCAGCGCCGCCTGATTTGCCTGTTAGCAGGACTTGAATGATTTTGACCTTAACACAGCAGCTCAGGTAAGTACAGTACAGTGTTCCCACCCAGCAAAAGCATGCAAGTACAGTACTTGTGTGTGTTTGTATACAGTATACTGTATACTGTTTGTAGTACCCTACTACACATGTACTGGAGCTCAGGTGCAGTATGCTATGGTGTGTTTGGGTTGATACTTGTTAGGTTGTAGTGTAGGAGTGTTGAGTTGGTACTTGTGGACAGTGTGAGCAGGCTAGAGGATTCTTGCAGGCGAATGCCATGTCACATGCATGTGTGTTGTTAAAAAACAGGTTTGCAATGGCATTACAAACCAATTGCTGGAGGGGATTGCTGGAGGGGTCTGTCCTTTCTGTGTCACTTTGGCTGTTTGGATTGGATGAATGGCACAGATGAAACGAATGAGAAACACGAATATGACTAAATGAATGGACATGATACAATAATAGCTAGATAGCAGGCAGAACGGATTTCTCTTAATGCTTGGTTTCTAAGCCTGCAATGTCATTCTAATCACAAAATGGGATGTGTGTGTCTGTGTGCTTGTACTGTGTGTATGTGTGTGTGTGCGTGTGTGTGTGTGTTTGTGTGTGTATGTATCTGTGAGCCTGTACTTTGTGTTTGTGTTTGTGTGTGTGTGAGCAAGAGAGAGACTGTGTGTGTTTGTGTGTGTGTGTGTGTGTGTGTGTGCGTGCGTGTGTGTGTGTGTGTGTGCGTTTGTGCCTTTGTCATTAATGCGGGGGTGCACATGGTGTTCAGAGGACAGCTGTAGTCTGAGGCTGCAGTCAGACCTCTCAGCCCCATGTGCTTTGACAGACACTGTTGACTGTAGGATTCACTCAGCAGTTTCCACTGCAAGCAGCAATCTACAGTATGGACTGCAGTGGTTTTCAACCCCTCTGAACATGTATTCAGGTACTGAGGCACCTCTGTGGGATCTTTGGCTACCCAGTCACATATTGTTTATTGCCTACTTTGTTTGTCAGTAATTGTCTAGCCTACTCTAATTTCTTATTGCTTATTTGCATCTCATGGCATTGTTTTGCAGTGCAAACTGTTTATAGGGCACTTTGATGGTGTTAATGTATTGCGTATTTATGTCTTATAGAGTTGATCGTTAGCTTCTTCTCATCGTCTTCCTATTTGTAGATGATTATAGTGCTGTTTGGTGTCTTCATAGTTCGTTAGCTCCCTGCAGATGGAAGTCATGAGGTGGGTTAGTGAGGGCCGCAGCTCTGCTGAGTCACTGAGACATTAGTGAGGAAACTGGACCCTTGCTGCTCACTCAGCATGCTACCTCACTTTACCCTTTATCTGTAACCTTACAGGCTTTTCCTTCTTTCTTTCTTTCTTTCTTTCTTTCTTTCGTTCTTTCTTTCTCTCTCTCTCTCTTTCTTCTCTCTCTCCTCTCCTCTCTCTCTCTCTGTTCTGTGACCATACTGTACTTTCTTTCTTTCCTTCTTTCTTTCTTTCTTTCTTTCTTTCTTTCTTTCTTTCTTTCTCTCTTGTCTTCTCTCCCTCTCTCTCCCTCTGTTCTGTGAGTATACTGTAGTGTACAGTAGTCTAGCTGTCTCTCCTACAGTAGTATGTACTGTATGTTTATTTTTGAGTTGAGTGAGGTGCAGACATTGGCAGAGGTAGTGGCCTGGGGCGCTTCATCATTCCGCCAGTGTGATTGACCTACATTTGGAGAATGCCACGTTTATTTCGGGCACCTGGATGCGGCGAGTGGCCCGCGATGCCGCTGACCAGTGATTGCTGACCGCGGCCGTTGTTGTTATCACGTTGTTAAGGAGCTCCGCTTTCCATGTACTGTGCTGCTACCATGGTTACACGCGGACTGCCATCCAAAGATTCCATGCAGATGCCCCCCCCCCTCGCCCCTTCACCCGTTGTGCGATGTGTGTGTGTGTGTGTGTGTGTGTGTGTGTGTGTGTGTGTGTATGTGTGTGTATTAGCCTAGCCTACATAAAAAGTGCATAGGCCTATCCAGTTGATAATAGCAGTGTAAGCAGTGCTAATGCTACTAGCACGTGCAGGCTAGCAAGTCTGGGGTGGAGGTCCTGTGGAGTGACAAGAAGGGTTCCCTGGGGAGAAACGTTGTGAAAGAGAGGGGCATCTGTCCGAGAGGGGTGTAGGGGTGGATTGGGGCGGGTGGGGGGGTTTAGGGGATATGGGACAGCTGAACTCCTCACTCTCTGACCCCCCCGGGGGTTGGGGTCTGGTAGGGAGGGAGGACACAAGGGTGAGGAGGTCGGGGAGAGGGTGGCCCGTTGAAAAACAGTGAAGTAAACAAGACAAAGGGGATGGAGAAAGTTTGAGGTTTGAAGTTGATAGATGAGTTGCCTCCAGTCAGCTTGTTTACAAGGAAGTCCTTTTGTTCTGCTACACTTCCACATAATGTGCAGCACAATCTCACTCGCCTCCCTGTGTTTCAGACAGACAGAAAAATAATGACTACTCTTCATCAACCGTGCCTCAAAAAGCCCAAAATATGAAGAATAATGAAGGCTCTTTGTCAATTTGGGTTGTTTTGATGGGCATACTTGAAAAAGGCTGTGTTGAAAACAGGCATCTAAGATGCGTGTAGTCCTCAGATGACTTTAGATGTGAAATTAGTCTCTCTCTCTCTCTCTCTCTCTCCCTTTCTCTCTTTCTCACTCTCCCCTATCTCTCTCTCTCTCTCTCTCTCTGTCTCTCTCTTTCTCTCTCTCCCTGGCACTCTTTCTCCCCTTACTATGTCAGCACTGATTTAAGCCCCTGTGATGAGCGGGGAGTCAGCATGCTTCAGGCGTGTGAGTCAAAGCCTCAAACTTGCCCCATACAGTATATATATATATATATATACAGTATACAGAATATATATATATATATATATACCTCATACCCAAACCTCAGACTCCCCCAGAAGACTGAGACCGAGACAGAAGATGAAATATCTCCCCCAGAAACCCCAGCAGTGCAGGCCAGACAGAAGGCAACAGACGGATGGATGTGTGTGTGTGTGTGTGTGTGTGTGTGTGTGTGTGTGTGTGTGTGTTTTAACATGCTGCAGCAGCACACTGATTAAACAAATGCTCCGCTATTGTCCAAAGGGCAATACCAGTGCACCCAAGCCTTGTTCCCATTGTCAAGAAAATACCTTAAACAACAAAACAAAAGCAAAACAAACAAACAAACAAATAATGCTACATTTTATTTTCACTGCCCTGAAGGTCACCTCTTGAGACCTCCAGACGTTCCCTTTGCCCTGGCCATGATGTCGGCAGTGGGCCGAGATGTGTCTCTGGGCATGAATAGATGTGGCATTAAGAGCAGCTACTGGGATGTTGTCACTGTGGTTACGGGGGCTTCTGGAAGGGCGATGATGTTCCATGATATTCTCAGCTCACAGCCGTTTTCTACCATCACTGAAAGCCCTGTAAAATGTTGTCAGCAGCTGTGTGTGTGTGTGTGTGTGTTTGTGTGTGTGCGCGTGTGTACGAGTGTGTGTGTGAGTGTGTACGAGTGTGTGTGTGTGCGTGAGTATGTGTGTGTCCACGTGTGAGTGTGTATATAAAAGTATGTATATGCATGTGTGTGAGTTTATGGGTGTGTGTATGAATTTGAGTAATGAGTGGCATTGGGTGGATCGGTTTGGCACCCACACTATCTGTGCCACTTCTGACTGAATTAGCCGCTCTTTTTTTCCCTGGCGCTGGACATGGCCGGCTCCACGCCGTCCGTCCCGCTGAGCCAAATCCACTCGGGCTCTCTAATTATGTCCGGCGTCGACAAGAGGGGGGGGGATTTTTGACCCCAGCCGCAGTCATACCAGTTTCCCTTCCTGCTCCATCTCATAAATGCCTGACAGTCGATGTTCAGCACGTCCTCCTGCGTCGGTCTGAATGCTAACGTTCCGCCCCGCATGTCTGTGTGTGTCTGTCTGAGGCTCAGAAAAAAAGAACGATCATTTAAAATTTTATGGAGTGCCGTCTGTACTCATGGAGAGAGAGTATAACTTATATCACAAAGACGTAAAGTTTTCTGTAAGAGAAATGTTGCTTGAATTAGACTTCTATTTTAACTCCACACATGCACATACACACATAGATGTGGCATCCACATTGCAAGTATCAGTTTTGGCGTCGGTTTTCGTCATTGAGAAACTTGACTGCGTGTTTTCCCGCTCAGAATAGCCCTGTATATCCGTCACTGTCTGAGTCTTTTTCACTTGCAGCATTTCATTGAGCTCCTAGCCACCAGCCCTAAATAAAAACAATCATTTTAAGGCTGAGGTCATCACCATGCAGACTGGGATCATGCTGCTTTCCTGGCTCCGTCCTGTCCTGTCTGCCCTGTGTCACTTTTAGGACAAGGGGATGGATGGGTGTTGTTAGGAATGCACGTTGTTTGCCTTTCACATTTGTGTCAAGCTCCTATTGATGCATCTGCAAAGTTAATGAGTCTAAAATGATTGGCTTTCCTGCAGGCATCTTAAAATGTTTTGGTTGTGTGCAAATGCATGTTGTTGTTGTTGTTGATGTTAGTGATGTTAGTGTGTGTATGACTGAGGGGATGTTTTGAAATCATGCAGGCTTGTCATCCGTTGTTGTGTGTTCAGTTCGACCATTACTCACTGCCCATGTGGTCTTGACTCACGCGTCCAGAAGGAGGCTGGGCAGAACTCCCTCACGGCGCTCGCTGTACACTTTGCGCTTCTGCTTTCAACCCCTCACAGGGACCCGGGGATGTTTATTTTTCATTTTTTTTTATTTTTTGACTGAGGTGTAAATGTACTCCACATCCATTTCGGGCAAATTAGTTCTGGACATGTGAGTAGCTCATTCAAAAACATTCAGCCACACATCAAAAGGTAGCATTTGCAATAGTGAAACTTTGAAGGTTGAATTGTTGACTGGCTACATATTGCAATGGGTTGCAGTACTGAGGATCATGAGTCTGTGTAGTCTTGCACCTTAGCACTTGAACGTGAACGTTGGTGCGTGTGTAATTCTTTTTGAACCCTTTTTTGGTTGGCAGTGTGTAGACAAGCTCTGTGCGTTATTCCCTAACGGACTTCGTTTTTGAACTTGTACAATCGTCAGAGGAATTTCCACTCCTGCGAAAAAGAACCGATCGAGCGAATCCCCTCTCAGTAATGGTTCCTATGGCTGTTTAAGGAACAACCTCCTCTTCCCCCTCACTGGTGTGTTGCAGTAGAAATGAATCAGACTCATCTTGCTGTGCTATTACACATCTCCTGCAAATCACAGGCTGGCTTTAACCAATGTTTTCATCTCAGGCCCTTGGGCCTCTAAAGCCGTGTCTCTTGGGAGGGCCGTTACCTGTGGATTGGTCTTTGAAGTAGGAGGAGGAGGTTAATTAAGACCCTCGCGTAGTTCAAAAGGAGCTCTGCATAACGTAGTACTACATATGTGTGATCTAAAATATGTAACATAATCCTGTATCTGAAATGTAATCTTGATTTCGACACTTCATAAATATTAGTTCACGTCTGAAGTCGGAGTTGTTGAGGCTGGCTTGCACTCAATGTAGCCATAGTTTCACCACACACAACTTTTCAGTGTTTCTTCTTTTTACTCATGTAAGTTACCCTTCTCTCCCCCCACCCCAATAGGACATCTGTGAGGACATCTCGGACCACGTGGAGCAGATCCATGCCCTCCTGGAGACAGAGTTCTCCCTGAAGCTGCTGTCCTACTCGGTGAACATCATCGTGGACATCCGCAGCGTGCAGCTGCTCTGGCACCAGCTGCGCGTGTCCGTGCTCGTACTCAAGGAGAGGCTCCTGCAGGGCCTGCAGGATTCCAACGGCAACTACACCCGACAGACCGACATCCTCCAGGCCTTCTCGCAGGACCACGACGAGGTGAGACAACCCCCTCGCAAGAAAGATTGGATAAAAAGATAAAACACACAAAAAAATGGCAGCTTTGTGAATATAAGTTGGTAGAATCTGAATATGCTCATTATTAGTAATATTGAGGGCACCAAATCAAACCACCATCCCTTTCCCTCATCTTCTACACTGGCAGCAGGTGTATGAATGAGTGTGAACCTGCTTGTAGGTAATGTCAAGGGCAATAGCAATTTCAAACTGAAGGAAACTTAGTGCCGAACCAGGTTCACCTCAGAATCACATCTGTTTGCCTTGCGATCTTGCGTCAGTCATCGTTTTATATGCCCGAGAAATGTGAAACTTTCATCAAGTGAACATGTACTTCTTGAGCTCACACTGAAGTGATACTTTTGCAATGCCAGTGAAATATATTGGAGTTTTTGCATAGATTTTTCTTCAAGCTATCCAAACATTTTGGCATAAGTAGTCCTCTTGTGATTCAAGCCACTTGTTGCATGATTGAGCCTCTCTTCTATTTTTAAATGGGCTCTCTGAGTGCAGCTAGAGCATAGCTTTGGATATACAGTACAGTATATCACCCCCATTGCTGCAGCTGTGGTCTAATGAATACTACCCGTCTCCGCAGACTCGCCTGGACGCTCTGACCGAGGTTGACGACTCCGGGCAGCTGACCATCAAGTGCAGCCGGGACTACTTTTCGCTCGACTGCGGCATCACCGCCTACGAGCTGAGCGACTACAGCCCCAGCGAGGACCAGGAGGGCCAAGGCCAAAGCCACGGCCACGGCCGGGGCTCCGAGCCCCGCAGCCTGTACCCCGAGCTGGAGCGCGACCTTCCCGAGCTCCTGCAGAGCGTGGACCTGCTGACCATCGCTGCCAAGCAGCTCTCCTCCTCCAAACAGAACCTGAGCGGTGAGAACAGCAGCGGCGAGCAGCCGAGCACCTCCACGGAGGGGCTCAAACCCGCGCCCAGACAACTCTCCGGGAGCGGAGACTCGGCGCCGGCCCCTGCGATGCAGTGCGGCACCTCACAGGCGGAGAGCGCCCTTTCAAAACGCCCCCTACAGGGCAGTTTTAGTAACAAGGTTTCCCCTACACAGCCCTCCCTTCCCAAACGGGCCATGTTCCTGGAGGAAGGGCCCGACACCAACGCGCAGAGGTCCACCCTGCCCAACGCCCTGCAGTTCCAGGCCGACTTGAGCAGAAGCACCCCCTCCCTGCTGGACCCTCCAGACCGATCCAAATTCTGGCTGGACCTGGACTCGGTGTACCCCAGCAATGCCAGGCACTCGTACGAAAGCCTCAACGCCATGAACAAGAGGAACCTGCAGGTGAGCAGGGAGAGCACTTATCAGAGGCCGCCGGTCCTAGGGGCGGCCCACGTACCCCTGCAGAGAAGCTCTTCGGAGGCGGGCAAAGGTGGCCCCCAAGTGGACAGTAGCACCCACACCGGTGCCCCGAAAGACAAAGCCTCACAGGGCGGTCAGTGCACACATTCAGATTCCGACAGCCCCTTGCCAACCTCTCCGGACATCAACCCCTCAGACTTCGAGGGGTGCGAGGACCTCTCTTCCTCCAGCCCGGAGGTGCCCCCTCCTCCGTCCAGCGCCAAGGCCTCGCTTCTGATCGTCCGTCGGGCATCAGGCTCCCAGATCGTCCCTCGCGAGGAGCCCAGCCCTAACGAGGAGCGCTGGTACGGTTCGGACGAGTTCCTGGCGCTGCCGTCCCAGCTGAAGAAGACGGAGATGCTGGCCATGAAGCTGGAGAGCTTGGCCAAGGCGCTCCCGCAGAGGCTCACGCAGGAGCCCATCCAGGACGTGGACGACTGGGAGCTGACCGAGGTCAACCAGGACTGGGAAGGAGGCAGCAGCAGCAGCCCCCAACCGTCTCTGCTCTCCGTCCTGGCCTACAAGAAGCCGTTTCTGGGCCGTCTGTCCCCGACCTCCTCCAGTGACATCGCCCCGTCCCTGGACGAGAGCATCGAGTCCGGGCCCCTCAGCGACCTGCTCTCCGAGGACGAGGTTGGGTGGGGAGCCCCTGAGACCAGGAGGAGGGGTCCATTTGCCACGTCGTCCCCAGCCCCAAAACTAGAGGCCCAGTGCAAGCCAGTGATCCAGCAGCTGCTGGAAGACATCCAAGATCAGGACAACTACCAGGACATCTGGGGCAAGATCGAGGTAATGTCAAACATGTTCATCATGGAAAATGTTTATGTAGTGAAAATCAGTCAGATTGACCACAGCAATAACTGCAGTTGTTTCAGTATTATGTTAAAAGTCATTGTCAAATTTCTGTAAATATTATTGAACACTATTGGCCTCAATTTTAATAATAGGCAATTATACAATTTAAAGTAAATAAGCTTTAGTTTGACTATAGACTTTGCACTTTGACTGCCTTTTAAACATATTCAGTCCTGTTCTCTAGCGCTGTTCTTCACATATTCTTCACATCTTCAGTGCTGTTTTTGATTTGCTCTACTGTTGCTCTTCAGTGCAGTAATTATTTAGGCAATGTTGTATTTGCCTTCAAAAGCCTCAAATTGAATCCATTCAGTCATATTTTCTGTACATATTCATTCAACAAACAGGATTTGATGGCATGCACTCTAAATGCACCTCAGACTGAGGCACTGAAGCTTCTACTTGCTGATGTGACAGCGTATAGTGCTTCAGCGTTCTGTGTGAATAGGAAGAAATCCATCAAATTATCCAAACAAACAAGAGCACCTTCGCTGTAAGCTTAATCCTTTTATAGAATAATTCAGCGCTGCACTTCCTGCTTGGCTTATCCGACGCGGTTCCTCCACGCTTATCACACAGAAGGACTGTCACACAGGCACCGCCGCTGACACCGCACTTCTCAGAACCCCTTCTAGCTCGCTCTTTACGCTCTCTCGCTCGCTCGCTTGCTTGCTCTTTCCAATTCAGACGAGCAATTAAACAATTAGCCCAATAATGAAGAACATGCAATCAAGGCTGTAAAGGAGCCCGGTGGCTGGCGTAATTGATGATTTGAAGAGAGACGGGAGGAATGTGCCGGATGCCACTCCAGGAGCTCATTTAGCGCGGGTGCGCTAACTCACGAGAGCGACCCCTGAATAGAAAAGCATCTCAGCTATGCCCCCGCCGCCACCGCCGCCGCCCCTCGTGCCTTCCTTCCTTTCTCAGACCCGCTTCCTCTCCTCTCCTCTCCTCTCCTCCTCCTCCTCCTCTCACCCTTGCTGCGAGCCAGTGGAAACAAGAGGCACAGAACGATAAACAACCAGCACAACAGTTGCTGTATAGCAATATTACTTCACTTCACATTTTGGCTCATGTTTGGCTGAGTTTAATTTCCCTTTAATTTCCTTTAGTGCTTGAGTGCTAATCTCTGAGTGTCAGTGCCATGAACCCGTGTGGCCGCAGTGTGCTAGTCGAGCGCCTCTTTGTTGCCATCTGCTGGTGAGACACAGTTATAGCGACTCTGTCCTTATTTAAAACCTCACCAGGCCAGTATCCAAGTCTAGCCTAGAAAATATGGTCAATGGATCTGTAAAATAGGCTACTGATATATAATCACAGTATCATGCAATTATTAACTTTGATCGTTAATTTAATTATTGGGTCTGGCAACAAGTGATTGATCTTCAGTTTTTAGGGCTGTAACAAGCATGACGTTTAAAGTTAAAAGGAAACATGAAAGTCTTACCCAGAATCTTTCATGGAAACACAGGTTTCATTTGCTGTTGTTTACGCATTTTTATCAAGCGTCAGCACTCAAACAGGTTCAGTTTAAATCTCACATGATGGCAATGCACAGAGAGCCTCCTCTCCCTGTCCTCCAGTGTCCTTCTGAACTCGAAACACACCAAAAACACACACACCGACACACACACACACACACACACACCGACACACACACACACACACGCCCAAGTGAGTGAGTGAGGAAGTGAGGGAGGGAGAAGGTGAAACCCCTTTGCCTCTGCTTGCCCCAGGCGAGCTCCTGGGGCTCTTCTGTCACAGTCACACTCTTTTTGGTGCGCCTCATGAAAAGGATGAAAAGTGCTGAAAGTCACGTAAGGACATCACACCTGGAACCCGAATACAAGATTATCACATTCAGCACTATTGCGCTCGCCTTTGAATTAAAATTTCAAGGGGGGGGGGGGAATTGGATGGTAGGACAGTGAGATACAGAGAGGAAAGGAGAGAGAGAGAGAGAGAGAGAGAATAAAGAAAGAATAAAAGAAAGAATAAAAAAAAAAATCAAAAAGATGGACAAAAAAAATGGACTTGGCAAGAACACTTTGAAGCAGAGAGAGAGAGACAATGCTGTATTAAAAACAACCAAACAGATTAAGAAAGCAAGCGAGGAACAAACGAAAGAAAGTAAAGACCCGTCTTGGCAAAACTTCTTCTGCCATCCTCACACATGGGCACCGTGAAGCAGTGTGCAGGCAGGCAGGCAGGCAGGCAGGCAGGCAGGCAGGCTGGCTGGCGGGGATGTGGGTCTGTAGGTAGGCAGGCAGGCAGGCAGGCAGGCAGATGGGTGTGGCAGCGGTGGCATTGGTTGGCGGTAGCGGGGGTGGCGGTAGCGGTAGCGGCTTTTGGCGGAGGCACCTGAGCTGATGCGTGTCACGGCGGGGAGCTGATTGATTACATTAGCATGCGGGCCCCTGGAGATGACTTCATCCTCATGGCAACAGACAGCTGGCAGCTGAAGGCTCGGCCGGGGCCGTCTCAGGGGCCCAGCCATGTGTGACGCGACAAGCCTCTCCGGCGTCTACCCACCCACCCCCACCTCTCTCTCTCTCTCCCTCTCTCCCTCTCTCTCTCTTTCCCTCTCTCTCTCTCCCTCTCTAGCTCTCACTCTTACTCTCTCTCTGTCTGTCTCCCTCTTATTATCTCCCTTTACCTCATACCTCTCTGTCTGCCTCTCTGTGTCCCTCGCTCTTTCTCCATCTCCCTTGTACCACTCCCCGTGTCTCTCCATCTCTCTTTCCGTCTCCTCTCTTGCTCCCTCTCTCTCACACCCCAGCCTCCGTCTGTCCCCTCCTCCCTCTCTTTCTCTCTCCTCTCTCTGACTGTGCCTTTCCCTTTATTCCTGGGTTTGTTCATCCCTCTCTTTTTGTTTGTCATCATCTTTCTTTTTCTCCTCGAGTCTCTTTCGCTCATCTCACGCTAGTTCAGTTTCTACTCTCCATCTCTACCTACATTTGCCCCTCCATCTTGTGTGTTAGTATTTGTGTTTGTGTGTGTGTGTGTGTGTGTGTGTATTTCTCTCTCATATCCTGTTTTTTTGTCCTCACCTTTCCCCTCCCTCCCTCCCTTCCTCCCCCTCTTCCTCTCCCTGTCTTGCTCAGAGTTGATGCCATGAGTAGATGTGTGGTTCTGTCTATGTTCTCTACATCGACTCTCCCTCTGTCTCTCTCTCTCTCTCTCTCTCTCTCTGCTCCTCCACCACCAACCCCCAACACTCCCCACTCCCCACCCTACTGTGTGTTGTCAGGTGACAGAGCCTCAGTAGGCGTTGCGACCGCTGGCTACATATTCATCTCCGCTGAGAGGCTCATTGGTGGGGAGGACGAGTGGCGAGGCTCTCAGTCTCTCTTCTAACCCCCCCCCCCCCACCGAGTCTTTCCGCCACTAACCCCCCCACCCCCTCCCCCCGGGGAGACTCGTGTAGCGCTGCTGTCTATTGATCTCCATTGACTGGTATAATCTATCTGCGGTGCTCGGCATGGGTCTCAGTGGCTCATAGGTGACCTTGTGAAAGGGAGGGTTTAATTAACGCTGCTATCCTGGCTTGGGGTGGGCTGGGGGGGGGGGGGGGGGTGACATTTAAGAGAAAAAAAAGATGGCGGTTGTGTTTGGATAGATGTATAGATGTTTGTTAGGAAATAGGCAACTAGGCCTGAGAGGTTTTTGCCTCAGGTTTGAAGAATGGAGGAATTTGGAGTGGTGAGAATAGTTGTATGTGTGTATGTGAGAGAGAGAGAGAGAAGGTGAGAGAAAAAGAAGAAGAGAGAGAAGGAGGAAGTGAAAGACATGTAAAAAGAGAGACAGAGAGAGGAGGTGAAAAACAGTCGGATGTATTCATGCGCAGAACACACAGAGAGGGCCATGGAGTGAGATGAGAAGGAAGGTGACCATCGGCAGCAGAAGGACGGAGAGGGAGAGGGAGAGGGAGAGGGAGAGGGAGAGGGAGAGGAGAGATTGAACAGCCTGGGAGAAACACACAGAGAGAAGGCAAGGAAGAACAAAGGACACAGAGGGCCCTCTGTAAGGGCCACTCAGATAGGAGAGAGGAGCATTGCTCTTTGAGCTAGAAGATGGATAGATAGAGAGAGAGAGAGAGAGAGAGAGAGAGAGAGAGGCCCGTGAGGGCCTTACACACACACCTGCCAATCCCACAATCCTCTCTCTCTGGCCCAAACCTCTGCTGGCCATGCAACCGTGGCTTCTGAGATGGCACGCTTCTCCCTCTTTTTCTCTCTCTCTCTCACTCTCTCTCTCTCTCTCTCTCTCTCTCTCTCTCTGCATACCCTGCCCAGCATCACCTCTGATAGGGGAGCCCAGTCTTGCCCACATCAAAAGCCCCGTCTGCCTGTGAAGTCAAGGCCAAACAGTCAATAAATTATGGCGTTTGATTCGCGTCGGAGGAGAGGTCATTTATATCAATACCTTTGATTTTTGACCGGCGTCCGATAATGAGCAAGGGGGGCTATCTGCCATGAAGCAAAAAAAAAAAAAAAAAAAAAAGCAAGAAAAATATGATGAAATCGACTTCTCCCAGTGTCTGCCTTGGCTATGCATGAATGCCACTGCTGAAAAGCAGCCTCAATCAGTGGTGGAGGGAGAGTTTCAGGCTCAATGCATCAGATTGGAGCAGCTCAGAGGCATCTGATGTGTCAGGCTACCACGTCTTATGCCTTCCAATTAGTGAAGAATCTATTTGGAGAGAGACTTTTTTTTTTCTTTTTTTTTTTGGAGAGGCCAGGCCTTAGGAGAGAATGATCGCTTCCCTGCAGATGAAAGTTCAGCTTCTGGTCAGCAGATGGCAGTAGATACACATGTCTGTTAGTGGCAGCTCTTCTCTCTTGCTTTCTTCTCTCCCTCTCCCTCTCTCTCTCTCCCCCTCGCTCTT
>JASCQY010000036.1:5889924-5894924 GCA_030264315.1 Sardinella tawilis
ACACACACACACACACGCACACACACACAAACACACACACACACACACACACACACACACACACACACACACACACAGCATACCATACCCACCCGCTGTTTACCCTTACCCCCTCCACACACACAGATTCACACACACACACACACACACACAACCCTCACCCATCTAACCTCTCTTCCCTCTCACCTCCGGCTACATCCAGCTTGCCATAGCTGTGGCCAACTAGCCACTCGCTCTCTTGCTCTCTCGCTCCACCATTCTCTATTCTCCACCGGCTCTGGGTGTGATGCCAGCACACCAACACAAAGAGCCTAGTGTTGGGCCTGGCTAATGCGCTTTGAGTGTGTGTGTGTGTGTGTGTGTGTGTGTGTGTGTGTGTGTGTGTGTGTGTGTGTGTGTGTCTGTGTTTGTGTGTGTCTGTGTGTGTGTCAGTTTGTGGGTGTATGTATGGGAATGAATGTGTGTGCGTATGTGTGTGTATATGCGTGTGTGTGTGTGTGTGTGTGTGTGTGCGTGCGCGGGTGTGTATGTTTGTGTGTGCGCCCATGTGTCTATACGCGCCAGATGGCTGCTTGCAATGCGAATGGGCTCTGAGGGAAAAAAAGAGAGAGAGCGCGTGCGCGCGAGAGAGAGAGAGATAGAGAGAAAAAGAGAGAGAGAAAGAGAGAGAGAGGCAAAAAAAAGAAAAGAAGGGGAAAAAGGGAGGGAGTCATACCACAGGGGAGAGATGCAACAAGCAACAAGCCTTGTAGTTCTAGGATGCAGAAGCAGAGATCAAACTATGCCCAGCTGCCCTGTGTGAGAAAGAGGGGATCTGAGGCCAGCCATCTTACTCAGATCCCTAAGCCAGTCTGACAGGCGTAAACCAATCCACACTGACTGCAGATCAGCTAAAGAGAGGTCAGGACATGGAGGCTGCGACACCCCCGTCGTTAATCCCCACTACAGCTGATATTAAGTGCTATATTAATATTTGGAGAGAGCTTTTTAAAAAGAAAAACAGGGTGTTGACAGTGGGTCTAAATAAGGGTTTATGTGTCAGAACAGCATAACAAACCACAGTCTAGACAATGTCTTTATGAATTATGAAACAGGGGAGACAGACAGGAGGGGAAGATGAAGAGAGAGAAGGAGGGAGAGAGAGAAGGAGAGAGAGGGAGAATGTGTTTGGTGACAGTATAGACAGACATGTTGGACTAGATGAAGAGAAGCATCAGATTGTCATGAAGGTAGCAGAGAAGGGGGGGGGGGGGTCATTCCTTCCTCCAATTCTCTCTCAGCTTCAGAGCTTAGCCACATGGCCCACTCTCTCTCTCTCTCTCTCTCTCTCTCTCTCTCTCTCTCTGTGTGACAGCGCTCCATTCGCACCCCTCAGTAGCGCTATCTAAGGGTTCAAACGACACCAATCACAGCTTTGACACCACAAAGGGCCGGGGCCATGCGGAGCGCTCGCTCGGGCTGTCGCTTAAGTCTCTCCTGGGCTCCGAGCCCTCGCTGCCTCTGACCTCCACTCTGGACGCCACTATTACTCCCGTCCTCCACTATCCCAGCAGCTCCCCGCTGCTCCCCGCTCTACCGCTGCTACTCCTCTTTGCCCAAGGTCAATAGGGTCATTCTGTTTCGAATGCATTTGTGACGCCATCAATCTAAAGCATACTGTATATCCTGCATTAATGAAACCATCACAAAAGAAACATAATAGTTGAAATGTACAGTACAGTATATACTGGATGTGAATTTGAAAGGTTATTTTTCATCTTTTGAAGTCTTTAATGTGCAATGAAGATTAGAGAGGGAATTAGTGAAACGGGGAGTGACCTTAAGAACTGACCTGAGGCCAGTCTCGGACTAGGCTTCTCAACGGCACTAGATGTGTTTGTGGTGTTTATTATGCTGTTTATGCTATGCAGTGGCACCCTGTTAATGTATGTCTTTAATCAAATGTTCTAGTAGCATTAAGGCCCATTATAATTTCACTACAGCCTAGTTCACAAGCCCTCCAGTTTACACACAATACCATTTTAGGCTTTTTGTTTTCCAAATAGTAAACAACTTCTAACCTTAACAGGCAGGTGTCCATGAGCTCTTATTTTTAAATGTGCATGCTCTCTCTCTCTCTCTCTCTCTCTCTCTTTCTATCTCTCTCTCTCTCTCTCTCTCTCTCTCATCACTGTTGTGCATACTACTGTAGGCCCTGTGGCTTGTTCCATTGGAGTCCAGCTAATTACAGTGCTTATCCTGGTCTCCCCCACTGTGAGATTCTCATTTGGCATAGCCCATGGTGCATCATATGTGTCTCTGTGTGTTTTGTGGGTGTTTGTGTATCGTGTTATCCTTCTGTGTGTGTGTGTGTGTGTGTGTGTCATTCTCTCTCTCTCTCTCTTTCTCTCCCTCTCTCCCTCTCTCTCTTCATCTCTCTGTGAGTGAGTGAGTGAGTGAATGTGTGTGTGCGTGTGTGTGTATATACGCGTGTGTGTGTGTGTCCATGCGTATGTGTGAGCGTGTGTGTGCGCGTACACGTATGTATGCTCCGGAAGAATCCTTTCCACTCCCATCTGCACACACCTGCTCATTATGCACCCTCTAAAACCAAATCACCACTCTGCTCAACACTACACTACACTACACTACACACACACACACACACATACACACACACACACACACACTGCAACCCCACAAGCAAGCAGCATGAAGACGTGAGAAAGGTGGGTTTTATCTCCCACCCAGCCCTTCTCCACCTTCAGTAATCCTCTCCTCTTACAAGCCAAAAAAACCAGCCTAACACACCGATCAGCCGCATGCAAATCTTATCATGTGCATGCATGTGATTCCAACCTGGACCCTTCTGATGCAGGTTTGCGCTTATTAGAATCGTCAACGTACACAGCCTGCTGAAAGCTAAGATTATGTTAAGATCCGTCTAGGCTTCACCACCACAGCCGAGACCCCCCCCCCCCACACACACACACACACACACACACATACACACCCTTCCCTCCTCCACATCCCCTCTCTCTCTCTCTCTCTCTCTCTCTCTCTCTCTCTCTCTCTCTCCATCTCCTTTGGGGTGATGAATTTCACATTCCCCCCCACTTTCTGCATAGCCGGGTAAGCCCAGATGAACAATTAAGCTGTGGCAAGTGTAGAAAGAGAAGAAGGAAGACAAAGGGAAAGAGAAACGACAAGAATAAGAAAAAAAAGAAAAAGAAAAAGAACAGGAGAACAGAAAAAGAAAAGGAGAAGTGTAGTGTTGTGGCTCTAGCCAGCTGGTCCACGAGAGCAGGTGAGGCCCTGACATGTAATTTAATATGTGGGGAGACAGGCACTGGGATTCTCATCATCGATCCGCAACTCGGTTTGATTCGCCAGAGTTAACTTAGATGTTGCCATAACAACACTTGAAAGGATAGATTTAGGTGTCCGGCTGTGGTTTGATGCTGTGCTGGCCTCGAGAGGATGCTCTCTGTGGTCTAGTTATTGCACCGAGTGTGTGTCTATCTGTGTGTGAGCGTGTGTGTGTGTGTGTTTGTGTGTGTGTGTGTGTGTGTGTGTGTTTGTGTGTGTGTGTCTAGCTGCACGGCAGTGTGCCTCTGTGTTTCGCGTATTTGTGTGTTTGTGTGTGTGTGTGTGTGTGTGTGTGTGTGTGTGTGTGTGTGTGTGTGCAGGTTTCTAGAGCTTGACTGACTGCCTATTTGGATCAAGGTTTCTGGAGCGTCCTGTCAAGACAGACATGAAATATTTTTGTAGGATATCTTCTTTCCGTCAGTGTGTGTGCTTGGGGTTATGTGGTTTGTTCCCCAGAGAGGAAGTATAAAAACAGCCTTGTGGGATGACTAGTCAGTCATATGATTAGAGAAATTAGCTTGAAGCGCATCAAATGTATCTTTTATGCTCCTAAAAGGAAAAATGTGAATATGATATGATAAAAATAAAATAACAATATATATTTTTATAGACTCAGTCATTTACTGAATAATTGTACATTGCCGGTGCATTCTTTATTTATTCATCTTTGAGTTGTATTTAGGTTTAGTACATATTACAGTTTGCATTCACATGCCTTGTGTGCAATGCATGCATGCAGTCAGGGAATGGTGGAGAAAGACGAAGCTATCAGGCAGGTTGTATTCCTAAAAGCCACCACCAGATGTCATTCTTTCTGCCATTTCCCCTAAGTGTCTTTATGGCTGGTTAGAAATACAAGAGCAAGTGTTAACTCAATTTTTCTTCTTTTCATCACAAAACGTACACCAACAACCATAGTCTATTTAGATATTTTTGTTTTGTGGTGCCTAACCTACGCAGCCATTATATAAATGTATGGGTTTCACCTCGGGTAAAGTGCAAAATATTGAAAGGTTATGGCCATTCTCTTGTAAGTAAAGCCAGTGCTGTTTCTCAGGCCATGAAAGTCAGCAAGCAGAGAAGCCCGAGACCCTTGAGAGCCTCAACTTCTCCAGCAGATGGATATTTCTGTTGTCAGCAGTTCAGATAGGGGAGTCCCATTATGCCCTATGCATAATTCACAAATACAAATATCGTTGTTGACAAGAGCAAAGCATATCATTTACAAGTCTGTCTGCCTGGGCTAAATTCGGGTGCTGGGAGTTAGTTAAGAGATTAATTAATAAAACCCCAGCCTGACTTTCACTCTTTCCATCAATAACGGAAGAGTGTGGTGTGGTGTGGTGCGGTGCGGCACGGCACGGAACAGCTCCTGCAGGCTTTCGCAGCTGTATGCTGAGGGAGGCATGTACGCAGCAGCCCCACCAAATGCAATCTGCTCCAAGGCAATGAAATCTCCATTGAGCCCCCCAAAAAAAGAAAAAAGAAATTAGACATGTCTGACATTGAGCTGTTAATATTTACCACTTCATCGTCTCAGTTATAACCCATGGTTTTTCATGGGCTGATGGCTTGTGGGTTAGAACGCATTCTGTACCTGATTGGGCCTGGAAGATTGGGAGGTAGCTTGGTGTTGCAGACAGTGCAGGTGT
>JASCQY010000036.1:5908863-5911363 GCA_030264315.1 Sardinella tawilis
TGTGTGTGTGTGTGTGTGTGTGTGTGTGTGTGTGTGTGTGTGTGTGTGTGTGTGTGTGTGTGTGTGTGAGTGTGTATATGTGTATGTGTGTGAGTGTGTGTGTGATTGTGTGTGTGTGTGTGTGTGTTGGGGGTGGGGGGTGGGGTGGTGGATGTGGACTTAGAGAGTGGTGGACTCAGAGAGTCTGTCCGCATGTGGGGTTAGTTAGTCCCTGTGGCTTGAGTTTCGCAGCATCATTCTGAGCCATGTTGTTTCATGTTCCCCTCTCTCTCCTGAAACCCTTCTACACGTCACATTGTTTTGCCCATTCCTGCCGTAATATTATTCTTGCACCTGGTGTGATTATCGCATAAGGGGCTGGAGGCTCTGACTGTGGGTTAAGTACGGCCTCACTGGACAATTTCATGTTTTTTTCTTCTTTCTTCTTTTCTTTCTTTCTTTCTTTCTTTTTTTTCGTTTGTTCCTTCCCCCTCCTTCTGAGTCGATTTCTTAAAGGTTATTATGACGTGCGCCATCTTGAGTGTGTTAACCACAAGTACAGGGATGTCAAGTGAATGCCATTTTTCTGCCCGGTCGGTGTTTATGCTACTTCTGTGACATGAACACGGTTTTTAAAGACTCCCACTGAAGCTCTCACACACACAGACACACACACACACACACACTGATAAGAAAGCCAGAGGGCTATTTGTTCCCATCCCTAGCCCATCACCAGGGGTGAACACTGACCCACATACTGTCAGTTGTGTTCGTTGCCATGGCATCCACATGATGACTTGCCAACCGAAGAGTCGTCAGTCGACTAATCACACATGGCGCAATGCTATAGTCCGTGTGCCAGCTCTCAGCCATGAGTAGAGAGCTTCAACCACAGACCATTTAGTAAACACTGTTTAATTGTAGCTGTAGGAGCCAGGAGTAGATTGTGTGTGTGTGTGTGTGTGTGTGTGTGTGTGTGTGTGTGTGTGAAGGGAATTGGGATGGATGACACAACATGATGCTGACTGATCAGACAGACTTTGGGAAAGGCTTTGGCAGAAGAAAGAGGGAATGATGGAGTGTGTGTGTGTGTGTGTGTGTGTGTGTGTGTGTGAGTGGGCATGTGTGTCTGTCAGGGAGCCACAGCGGCGCAGAGCAAACGCAGCAAAAACAAAATGCAAGCCTGCTGAGCTGTGTGCTGCAGTCATTTTTGGACGAACTGAATGCCGCCAAATGGAATACATGATTTACTCTCTCTCTCTCTCCCCTTCCCTTCCCTCATTCACTCTCTCCCTCCCTCTTCCCCACCAGCCCTGTGCCCCCCCCCCCTCTTTCTCTCCATAAGTTTCTCATGACTTGACTTTCAATCACTGAAGTTTCAAAACATGTCATACACCAGCTGGTTCTAGACTGGACGGTGTTTACTGTGTGTGTGTGTGTGTGTGTGTGTGTACGTGTGTGTGTGTGTGTGTGTGTGTGTGCATGTGTGCGTCTGGAGAATATGTAGTGATTAGTCACAGAATTGAGACACAGAGGAACTTGAGCCCTAATTGGTTTTGCTGGCTCCCATTCAAAAAATGTCCCTCCAAGAAGCGAGCTCCAGTATCTGCACCAGCACACAGAGGAATGCCTCACTGATAGGACAAATGCAGCGCTCACATGAGGCTGGCTTTGCCAAGCTGGATCACGTCATGCTCCATACAGCATACAGTGAAATATTCACACACTGTTTCTTTACCCCTCATTCTAACTCTGATACACAAATGCTCACTCTCTGATCCACTCTTGTTATACAGTGTGTGTGTGTGTGTGTGTGTGTGTGTGTGTGTGTGTGTCAATTTACACAGTGTAAAATTACACCATTAGGCTACATTTACAAGTCAAAAGATATAGGAACCATCAATGATCATTTTTAAACGGCTGTGTTGACAGACAAGGTTATAAACATTATTCCTTAAAGGAGAACGCCGGCGCGTCCCAACCTACATTCCAGTGGAAGCAGTGGTCGAGTACATCGAGCTGACAAAAATGAGCCGAAACGATGCTACCTGAACGGAGTTATGACAGTTTTAGCGAGGCAGCAAAATAGCGTAGCAATGGGGGCAGGCAGTTTACGTAGCTTTTACGCCATGATCAAAATCACTTATTACTGCTTCATTAGGGATTGAACTTTTAGGTGTCTGGGATTTTTAAAGCAACATGCCACCATTTGTGAAAATATGTTCACTTTACATCTCCCCTCGAGTGAATTAATTGAGCCATACCTTTCTGCTGTTCATCTTGTCCTTCTCTGAGTCAAATAAGTATGTATCATTGAATCAGATTAGACCATTAGCATCTTGCCTGGTCTAATCCGATTCAATGATACATGCTAGCTTTGAGATAAAAAGTGGTACCGACAAACTTAGAGAAGGACTGGATGAACAGGAGAAAGGTATGGCTCAATTAATTAACTCGAAGGGAGATGGAAAATGAACATATCTCCACAAATGGTGGCGTGTTGTTTTAAACCACAAAGCTC
>JASCQY010000036.1:5916363-5923098 GCA_030264315.1 Sardinella tawilis
AGTGAGAGGAAGAGGGCATGAAGACACCACAGTAATATACACTCCTATTGCCATACACCTCTCAAAAGACACACACACACATGCAGTCACACACACACACACACACACACACACACACACACATTTACAATGACACACCAGCATCCTGTAAATATATGTAAATGATGGTTACACTTGAATGCATGAATAGCCTTTCACAACCAGGCTTTTACCTCTTTCTCTCTGTCTTTCTCTCTGTCTTTCTCTCTCTCTCTCTCTCTCTCTCTCTCTCTCTCTCTCTCTCTCTCTCTCTCTCTCATAGACACACACACACACACAATTTTATTCTTTCTCGGTCAGACGCCCACTCTTGCTTTCAGTCTCTCTCTTTCACACGCATGCATGCGCGCTCAGACACACACACACACTCACACACATCTCTCTCTCTTTCTCACTCTTTGCAGAGGGATGGGGGCCTTCTTGGCCTCCCTCCAAAAGTGCAGAGATGCTATCTGGCCACGACATCCTTAATGATGTCATTAATTGTGCAGGATCAGTTGCTTGCACAGGGGTGAGCTCCCTTAAAAAAAAAAAATCTCAAATCTAATCTCATGTTAATCACAATGGATGGAGTCTCTTACACCGAGAATTAATTGGACCGAGGTATTTTAAGCGATGAGGGCGAACTGACAGTCTCCCTAGACTGCTCTTGTTTAGCAGTGCAGCAAGGTCACAATCCAGTTTATGATGGGCTTGTGCAGCTAGTGCTGCGACTGAAGGGGGGTCATTAAGATGCTTTTGTTAAAGGAGAAGCCTGCTGTGAATGAATCAGTCGCCCTGCTGTTTGACATTGCTGGGAGCTGATGGTAGGTAGCAGAATGAGAGAGTTTGGTGCAACATAGTATTAGTTTGCGCAACAGCAAAAAACGCTGATATAACTGACAGGCGCACAAGGAACTTTGTTTCTGTTTCGTTTGTTGTTTGACATTGCCAAGTGCAGTCGAATCGCATGAGAACGAGAGAATCAAGCAGCTGACGCTTTGCCATTTGGTGCACGTTGTTGTATCAAATTCTCTCGTTCTTATGCGATCTGACTGCACTTAGCAATGTCAAACAACAAGACGATTGATTGATTCACACCGGATTTACCTTCTTTAAGACAAGACTCTTCACCCAGTACCCGCTTTCTTGCTATTATGACGGTCTTTCTGCCTTACAGTTGAAAGACATTAAGCTGACAAAAAAATACACAAATGCCAACATTTGTAATATGCATTTTTCATGCAGCCTTTGTATATTTTGTATGTATGCAAATGCATGTGTGTTTGCATATAATCGAATACAGCGGTGTGTATTTATGTTTATGTGAGTGTGTTTGTGCCATATGTAATTTGTTTATAGGTATGTGTATGCGCACGTGTGTGAGAGTGAGTGTGTGTGTATGTGTGTATTGGCATCCTAGAGACACTAGATTAACATATCTCCCATTATCCAAAAAAGGCAGAATTGATTTCATTTCAAATTAAGCACCAAATTACCATTCTTTTTCCACTGCAGTAATCAGTGTTAATTAGAAATTTATTATCCCAGCCCCCCTACACACAACCCCCCCCCCCCCCCCCCCCGCCAACCCCAATCCCACCTCACTGGGAAAAAGAGAAGAAGAAAAATCAAGAAAATGACAAAAGATGGGAGGGGAAAAAAATCCCACCACTTAAGTTGTTGTATGTTTTGTGGGGATATTTCCCTGGCCTGGGGAGTGTGTGTGTGGTATGTGTGTGTGTGTGTGTGGGGGGGGGGGGTTGCATGTATGTGTGTGTGTGTGTGTGTGTGTGTGTGTTTGAGAGAGAGAGAGAGAGCAAAGAGGCAGAGGGACTGGAACGAGACGGCAGCGGTGCGGAGAGTTTAATCTGGGAGTCTCGGCTCCCTCGGCTGCATATTACCTCCTCTCAATTGCATATTAAACAAGCCTATCAAGTCGGGCATTGGCATCTGCTGTGCTGACACAAATTGTGAATTAAATGAAATTGATGTCCTCTGTCGTATATATTTATGAAGACAGACCATTCTCTGAAGTATTCGGCTTATGAAGAATTTATGATTGCAAACTGTTCCTGAACAAAATAAAGTGGCAGTAAATTCCCATCTTTTCTTTTTTTTTCTACACCCCCCCCACCCCCCACCCCCTCCTCTTCCTCCACCCCCATCTACTCATGTCCTGACCTCACCAAGGGCAGCGCTTTCACCTCCTGCTGCAGCATTTGTCACAGTGGGACAACAATAGCTAAATCTGGAATCCAATCGAGTGCCGTCAAATTATCAATATTCAAACGAGAGCGGGGGCAGATGATAGAAGGACAGCGAGAGGAATGATGAGAGAAAGGAGGGGCAGATAGACAGAGAGAAAGAGAGACAGAGAGAGCTAGATAGAGAGAGAGAGAGAGAGAGAGGAAGAGAGAAGGTGACAATGTTAGAGGACATGAAAGCAGTATACCGAGTTGGGCGAAAAACTCGGTCGTGTATGAAGGCTGATATCAAGGTCTATTTCTCCATTTGCATTCTCCATTTCTCCGTCTCTTCGTTTTTGTTGCCTGGCAAAATGCCCGCGTTTAAAGAAGAATGACAACAACAACAAAAAAAGAGCCGAACACTTAGCATGGCTTTGGGTGCTAACAGGCTCGCAGATTGATTGGCATTTTATGTCTAAATGGCCTGTACCGGCGCCGCCACCACACACACTCTCTGCTCGCCATTAGAGAGGTGTTCTCAAAACGCGTTTGATTTTCAGCGCACTCTCTCGTGTTACATTGTGGACGGAGTCGCTTCATTAATACAGCGGCGCGATGGAGCCAATCTGAGAGGCTAACGAAAAGATGTTCTCCTCTGACCCCGCGCCCGGCGAGAGGAAGTGCCTATGTATATGTATATATATATATATATTTCTCTGCGGTCGACGAGCGCCACAAAATAAATAGATGCTGCCCCGTCTTGTCCATTTTGTTTTCCATTCACACACTGGTCCTAGCGGCGCCACACAGATGTGCTAATAAAGAAGTCATCAGCGGAGGTGCACGGATAGGAGGGGACCCAAAAACCACTGAGTGGCTAATTGGAGCCACGGCGGAGGGAAAAAAAAAAAAAATACCCCCACAACACTTCAATACAGCGTCACATTCGCATCTGTTTCCATTATGGCTTATGCTTGCCCGCCCACCCCACCCAACCACACACACACACACACACACACACACACACACACACACACACAGAAACACACATACTCACAAACACACACTCACAAACAAATGAACGCACAAACAAACACACACACACACACACACATTTGCACACACATGCAGATGCCTGCTGTCACACACACAGTGGCACACACTTCCATTCATAGCGCCGCACAAAAGGCAGGACAATTACACCAACCAGTGTAGTGTGTGTATTAATTGGATAATGGGCTGTTTGGTGCTTGCAATTGCATTCTCGCTGTACAAGAGTTCAACCCCACACTCTAGCTCCAAAAGTGGGCCTCCCTGCTGGCAGGGTTTTTTTTTTTTTGGGGGGGGGGGGAAGGTGAGGGTTGGGCGTTGGGGGGGGTTGAGGTTGTAGGTGGTCATGTGACTTCCTCTCACAAACCTAGACCCAGCGTGACGCTCAGTTTTTCTCTGTCAGATGGGCTAGAAAATTGCTCAGTGGAGCCTATTTCAGAAATCATCACTATGTTTCTGTGTGTGTGTGTGTGTGTGTGTGTGTGTGTGTGTTTCCTACGTTGATTGTTTTCTGTTCAATAGAGATTTCAATGTGTTGTTTTTTATTCCCCCTGCGGTTGTATGTCTACCTAAGTATAATTCTTTGAAGCTCACGAGATCCCCAACTTTAGACGCATAGTCGCCTATAACAGGTTCCTGACGGTCATTAATTCAACTAATGCCACATGACCGAGACAACTCTGAAGAGAAAAAGATTTGAATTGAATTTGTCGACAGGTGGATTTTCCCCTCATTTGGAGGGTTGTGAGGAATAGGAATTGTTTGTCATTAGAGTGAATGGGCGACTCCTCGGTGGGTTGTGTGTTCGAGCGAGCGCCCCTGCAGTCTGGAACGACAGCCCTCCGTTGCGGCGTGTGCCCCGACAAACGAGAGGGTCCGAGCGTTTACCCATCTCACCTGCCGAACGGGAAGATTGCGCGCAGTGGGATGCGTCAGGCTGTGGATATTTTCCTCAGACTGACGGAGGGCCCACCTCTATCACCAGTTTATAACCTCTGTCTTTCTCTCTCTCTTTCTCTCTCTTTCTCTCTCTATCTGTCTCTCTCTGTTTCTCTTTTTCTTCCCATCATCAGCGGACGCTGGGCGAGCACGTGGGCACTAGCGGGGGCAGCCCAGACCCCCGTGCCCTCCTCTCTCCGGGCACCAAAGGCATGCTGGGACAGCTGGAGGGCAAAATCAAGGAGCTGAAGCGTTGGCTGCGTGACACCGAGCTCTTCATCTTCAACCTGTGTCTGCGGCAGGACACCGACCAGCAGCAGGCCCACACCCAGCTCCAGCAGTTTAAGGTGAGTGAAAGAGAGGAGGAGGAGGAGGAGAGATAGAGAGAGAGGGGGAGGGGGGGAATGAAGTACTCATTTATGAATCTATTATCTAGCCTTGTCACACAAAACCTTCTTAACATTACAACCGGCAGCAAGCAGCAAGGTTTGCGCATACTCTGATAAAAGAAAGCATTAGACAAATACTCAAGCAGCTCCTTTTTCACAAACAGAGAGATGGATGGAGGAATCAGAGAGGGAGAGATAGAGAGAGAGAGATGGAGGGATGAACTGTAGGTCATAATCAAAGAGCACAGAAGGTAGAGGTAAACAAGAGATCAGACAAAGTCTGGAGTCAGAGATGAGGAGCCATACAGATTAATATGAGTTTATTGTATAATTGATATCATTTTGATAACTGATCTTCCTCCATTGAACTGGTTGTCCAGGAAAATATCAGATGGAGTGTGAAACTCCCCTGATTCTCTGGGCTGCCTGAACAAGTCAGGAAGAATGAGGAAGGTAGTGAAGCCGCAGTCAAAGGGGTTCTATGCAAAGGTACTATGCAGTGTTAGACTAATGACACACAAGTCTCAGGAATGTCATTCAATTTTTTAAAATGCCAAGAGAGAGAGAGAGAGAGACAGAGAGAGAGAGAGAGAGAGAGAGAGAGAGAGAGGGAGAGAGAGAGAGAGGGAGAGGGAGAGAAAAGAGCCATATCATTTCAGTGGAAATAAGATGATGCCTAAAGCCAACCTAGCCACTGTTGGACATGCATAATTCAAAGTCTCCTATGATTAGGAAATAAATACCAGCACCTACAGGCTGCTAGCCCTTTCTAATTAATGATAAGAAAATGGCCCCATAAGATGTCACCTAAATGAGTGTTAGCAATAGAAAACAGACAGTAAATCACTGAAGGTTATGGTGTTTGTTACATTTAAATAAAGCATCTCTTTATTTACCACACATTTCCTCGTGGCATAAAAAGTCTTCATTAACACAGAGCTAGAAATTATACCAGAGAAATATTACTTTTTCTCCCTCCCTCTCTCTCTCTCTCTCTCTCTCTCTCTCTCTCTCCCTCCCTCTCTCGTGCAATGTCTTGTTGGGTGCAGCCAGCTGGAGCGCTAAGCCAGGCAGCGCATGTTGCGAGCTGCTGTTTCATATGGGACAGCTGTTCATGACTTCACCAATGAATCAGATAGGAGAAGGTGGGGAAGGAGAGGAGGATTACCAGCATCCGCCTCTGGTCACCATTTAAGGATTCAATGATGGAAGGCTAGGCGTGCTGGTGGAGGGTGGAGGATGGGGGGGGGGGAGGAGGGGGGTATCTGGGGAGTGATAGGGAGATGAGAGAGTGTCTGGAATAAAAGGATGGGGACTTTTATGGCCCTGACTTTTATTTTATACTTCTTCCCCAGCTCAGGTGGGGTGTGTGCTTAACTGCTCAGCAATATGTGTAGGGGGCAGATGCATTAGCATGTTGGAGAAGCTTGTGGCAAAGTGGTAATTATTTAGTTGTTTATCAGCTGCTTGAAAAGGGTGTTAAAAATAACCCAGAGGGGGCTGCTGGATGACATGGGGGTGGGTGGGTGGGTGGGGGCATCTTGACCACAGATTGGCTCCTGCCCTCGCTCGGCTCCTGCACCGTCGGGATATTATAAGCGTCGGCCGGCGCGGCGCAGTGCAGCGCACATCAGCAAAAGTGACTGAAAATCTATAGGAAATAATTATTTGGCGTAAAATCCTGCCGAGCGGCGCTGGGTATTAATCAAGGCACGTCAAAACACAGGTAGTGGAGTTGATTACACTCGCCCCGTTGAGTGACAAACATAAGTGCAGGGGGAAAAACTTTTAAATATACACCCGGTAAATGACAAGGGCCAATAAGCCGGGTGGTGGAGGGGAGTTGGTGGTGGTGGGGGGGGGGGGGGGAGGCGTTCTATAAAGAAGATTTTTTTTTTTTTTATTTGATGGAACGCTGGTCTTCACATACAAGGAAAGCATTGATTTCTCAGGCAGTGGCCTTGGGAGAGATCATAGCGAGAAAAGAAATAAAATGAAAGAAGGTAAGATTACAAATATTGATAAGTGTAATGTATATAGACAGAGATGCCATTGCGCTAAGCCAAGTGAGATAGAGAGAGAGAGAGAGAGAGATAGCGAAAGGAAAATAAAAACAGAATAAAAGCAGAGAGGAGGGGGGCGTTTAACGA
>JASCQY010000036.1:5949259-5964255 GCA_030264315.1 Sardinella tawilis
TGGCTTGATGATAAGCTCTGTGCTGTAATCGGCTGCTCAGGTCCTGTAGGAGCCGTGGCGCTTGTTTGCTGATGACGGCTGTGTGTGTGTGTGTGTGTGTGTGTGTGTGTGTGTGTGTGTGTGTGTGTGTGTGTGTGTGTGTTCTTCCTTGCATCGTCTGAGCGGCATCGGCAGACAGACGGAGAGCGCTTCGGGATCAAATGGGAGACATTCTATAAAGAGCTGGAGGGCAGAGGTGCCCTGTCTCTGACTGACTGTATTCTTTTTTTTTATTTTATATCATTGTGTTTGTTTTGATTTCGCCTTTATTCTTTGGCTCATCATTCCAGTGTCACTGATGTGTGTAAGTAAACTTCAATCAGGGTTCTTGATGTCCTGACAAAACGTGTAATTTCTGCTTCCATCCATCAAGTACAAAAAGAACTCTTATGAACTAACATGAAAGTTTGGGAGTGCTGAATGCGCAGTTCATAGCAGATTTACCTCTCTGTGATTTCTCTCTGTTTTCCATTCACTGTCACTGCTGATTGCTCACAGTGAGTTCTGCAGTGGAAACAAGGCTACTGTATGTTATGTCACTTCCTGTGGTACTTCTTGGAAGTGAACACCATACACACAAACCAGGATGCAGGAGTCAAACATATTTTACTTTACAGAAAACAAAACCAACCTTTGAGGCATCTGATTTTTCCAAGTGTACAGTAGGTCAGTACAAAGCAGTTACACAAGCAGAATGATACTACTGTCATTTCTACCATTGTCACACAGCAAAGTGGAGAGATTCTGATTTAAACCTGGTGTCAACACATCCTCATCCTTTTACACCATTATATTTCCTCAGCCAGCCAAGCACCTCTCCCTCTCTGCTCAGTAACAGTTTCCCTTACAGACTCTTGATGAAAGCATCAGTTGTGAAGACCCAAGGCCATCCAGCAAGATCCTCAGCAGATCATCATGTACTGCCAGGTCAGAGTGTCTTATTACAGTTAAGCACAATTCAATGAACCAAGTGACTTATGAAACTCTCTGATCCATGGAGGAGCCTGGCAGCTGTGCGAGGTGAACAAGGCACTAGGAAAAGCAAATATGAGAGGGAGTGAAAAGGGGAATTGGCTATCTTCACAACAGCAAGACAAAGACATTCAAATCCCATTCTGACTTATATCTCTATTCACAATGCATTTGGATATCACTATATGAGATATATAATAGCCTATTACTCAGTATCTCATGTATCTATCAGTCATTTTAAGGCCTATTAATTTGTCATTATGCAAATGCACAACAATGGGTATCACCTTGCCTCCTCTCCAGTGACATGTGTCTGTTATTTAGAGCTTTTCTTGTGCTTTCAAAAACCAGCTTTAGCATAGTATGCTAATGCCTTCTAGCCACTGACAACATAACTCATGGCCTTCATATTTGCTGCCAGTCATTTGTTTAGCATTACTTTGCCCTTTGTGAGACTAATTTATGGAAGCTTTTGAAGAAACTGTCAGCACAAATATTTTATTCATAACTTACTAGGCTAAAGTTTCATATGCTTATTGCTACTGAAAAGAACAGTCACTGATAAATTTGCAGGAAGGAGGTTTTAGATTTGACTGATGGCATTGATAAATTAAAATGGAAATGCATTCTTACATTGTCTTCAAAGACATTACATGGTAGAAAAAATACCCTTTTGCAATTAACATGATACTTTTGATATAAAATGGAAATGAATTTAAAGGTGGGAAAGGTCAAGTGTATCGAACCATGGTGGCTTTGCAATTACGACCAGTCAAAATGTTGATTTAGAATCTTTGCTTAAGCACGGGTGGCAAAAATTAATAGGTTGGACAGTCTTTGTTGAAAAGATCGCTCATGATAACATGACATTATGTGACAAAGACAACTCGCGCCATGGAAAAGTTTCACCAAAGGAACCCAAGATGGTTACGGGCAAAATTATTTTAAATGTCACAAAAATGTCTTTTTTAAAAGACATTTAGAAAATGTTTCACATGGTGTGTGTTGTATAGGTCACTTGATTTCGCATGGCCATCTATAGCCAGTCCACAGTTTGTCATTGTTTCTTATTTTGTTGCATTTTAACACCAGAGTTGCTTTAAATATACTGACAGAATGTGGGGTTTTTGCTCTAGTCAAAGTTGTATATGAAATCAAAGCAAAATAAATTAAGTAAATTTGATTTATTTCCAGATGATCTAACCTAATCCCATCTGTCCTGAGCTGCATGTTATTCTTGGGATTTTCATCAAAATCCTTTATTCAAAACACAGTTCTACACCTCAATGAACAAACAGACCTATAATTCTTACAATCAACGTAACTAGCACTCTGATCATCACAAATTCTTAGTCAACATCACATGATCTTAAAACACACACACACACACACACACACACCAGAAGGTAGGCTGCCCAGCTCTTGTAGACATCCCTGCCCCATCCCCATCCCCTGCAGATCTGCAGAGTGAGCAGCCTCTCTGTGTACCCTTGCACTTAATTAGCCAATTAAAGCAATTGATTGGCTGTAAGAGTGCTGTCGCCTGGTTTTCCAGGCTTGCCCTCCCAGCAGAATGAAAGGTTATCCCAAAACCTCTGCTCAATTCCCCTTACGCTTCCACAACAATTGGATTCATCACTCACCTTTAAACTCCAATTGTAAGGTGCATTGTATCTAAGGAACCACGGTGACACATTACCTAAAAGCTGAGCAAGTGCCGTCTTGTCAAAAAGAAAAGTCCCAAACGAGAGACGGACTGTGTACACTGTATCTACACATTCACACACGGTACAGTACATCTACACAGTTTAAAGTCATGCCAACCCTTTTGACTGAAACATTGCATTCAACTAAAGCAAGCATAACAAGGTAGATACATTATTTCATTCTGCCATAAAAGAGACATCGGTGTTCATGGTAAACATATGAGCGGTCACACAAAGATTTCTACATGATACACGCAATAGTTAACATGTGTCCATCACTACAATGGGTGTCTGTATTGTATGTACATTGCTTTGTTCTATTCTGTTTTTTATTCTTTGTTTTATGTGTGTTGTGTCTGGGTGTCCCCGTCGTCAAGCGACTTTGAGTGGCTTATTGGGGTACTCCCTTTCAATGTCTTGACTGAATAATGGTAGAGATTTCATTTGTGAAACACATGTCAAAGATACTGAATAAAACGTATCGTATCGTATCGTATCGTATCGTATCGTATGTGAAATCCCTTGAAGCTTTGGTTTTAGTCCATAGCAAGCCTAAAAGTAGGGTAACCCATACTAAGTGATTTCAAAACAGCACAACACACACGGTAAATATCCTCACACAATCTGCCAGCTCCGCTTTAGAGCATAAATGTGCTCTACACAGCCCTGCCACTACAGCTGGATACTAGCAAAGCCAGGGCAGTCTGTCTATCCCAAATACCTCGACACTGTGGATGGGAGCACTGAAGGCATGGTGAGATAGGGGTGTTTGGTCTTTTCTTCAAATAGAATTCAAAGTTGCTTTAGACAAAAAGCATTGCTCATAAATACCCTTTAACACAAGCGACTTTGCCCAGCAGCACATTTATCCCACCTTTAATCCACGCCCAAGAAACTGGTTCCAGAGAGAGAGAGAGAGAGAGAGAGAGAGAGGCCTTAGACAGGCCAGAATGGTGCGGGCGCACGTGAGAGCGGAGTGTGGCCGACAGTGACATGTGGCAGTTTGTCTGTGTGGCAGGCCAGGATGGGCAGTGGCAGAGTTAGAGGAGCGGGAGCAGGATCTGACAGAGGTGCTGCCCCCATTAAAAAGCCCCAGCTGAATGTGCTGAGTGGGCTCATGTAATTTGAGGGCCGGGTGATTGGATTTCAGGCGTGTCATCAAACTGCATTAAGAGACAATTTGATGTGAAAAGCACACAGGACTCGGAGAGGGCACGCGGAGCTTATCATCCCGAATAAATAATATATATATATATATATAAAAAATGATGTCATTTTCTTTCCGACTCCCTAATCAATCATTTTTGTATTGAAAGTTTTCCTGCGTGTTGCCACTGTAATTCGTCCCAGCAGTTAATTCATCATTTCTCTTGAGCTACAAGTCTTCTACAAACATGGGGAGGCAATATTTCAAAATTCATTACCGTTTCAAAGCATAATGGAAGTGTTTTTCTTGCCCTCTGCCCTGTACTTTTAAAATTCACAGCCCACTCTATCAATCAGGCCACAGAGACGATTCAAAAAAGAAAATTAAGTGCTCATACTGCCACCACTGACTGAAGACCATCAACATGTTTTCTTTGAGATCTGCACTTCCCATGGAAATGTCTATCCGGTTTAATTGGTCCATGCTCATGTGTGCAGGTTAAGTTATCAGAGATTAATAATTATATGTCCAGTGATATTAATGTGTAATTACTGAATTTAAATTCTGTTTGGCTTTTTTTTATCTTTGGCCAAAACTGGAAGGAATTAAACCATTTATTTGCATCTATGTCCCCCATGAAATATATTGCATCTTTCAGAATGTCAAGGAAGTTCAGCTGACTGGATGGAGCTTTCCCAGCATTTTGGAGGTCTTTCTTATATTAGACTGAAAAAAATTTCAGAAGTCCGATCACTTATCACAATGGTTGATAAACTAGATAGAGAATCTTAGTTCCAACATTAGCTTATATACCAGAAGCCACAAAATAGTAACAAATTGTTTGTTGTGTGAAAAGTTTCTTTTCTGCTCATGTAGTAGGTATGTAATGAATTGGATATTGTTTCGTCTTCTGGTCAGTATCATAAAACGAGTTCCTTCGGGATGGAACAAGACCTCTCTGCTTTGAATTTGTTCTCCATGTTACTTGACTTTTTCCCAATAGCTACAATAGCAGACAATACATTATACCTTCCATATCACACATATGCCATTTCATGAAACTATGGAAGTCGTTGATCAAACAGCTCTCTAACATTAATTACACAAATATTAAGACAATCCTGATTGCCTACATAATTAATGAAATGGGGGGAAAAAAATCAATTCACATGAGAGTTTCACATTCGTGTTTCATATTACATTGCTATCTGTTTTATACATGCAAAAGAAAAGACAAATTTATAATTCCAAGTGGCAACCTCAATTATCCACTTTTGATTCAGGCAGCTATGATGACCTCTGGATTGACAGCCTTATCATATGGAGGGGGTCCTCACTAATTTCAGACTGCTGGTGTGAGACACTGCAAAACTCTGATAAGGTAAATGGCGCACAACCACTTGTTAAATGATGCACAAATCGACCAAAGGTGTCCTTGACTTCATTTAACGCAGACCTTGGGGGGGTGATAGTCATCATCGGTGGCGTATAAAACACAGCATAAGTGCGAAAGAAAAGGAAGTCTTCTTAAACTTTCACACTTTGGCTCAGAGTTTGTTCAGTCAGTTGGGAACTGAAATTTCAGAACAGAGAATAAGTGAGAGAGAGAGAGAAAGAGAGAGAGAGAGAGGAAAAGTGATGGAGGGGAGGGGTAGTGGTGATGAAGAGAGAGTAAAAGTGAGTGAAAGAGAGAAAAAAAAAACAGTAGGGGTGCCAGAAGAGGGGGTGGGGGGGGTGAGGGAGGGTTTAGGACTGACAGCTACAATCAAAGCTCATCTCAGCTCACATTTAGCTGCCTTGTCAACATGTGGTTAGGAGCATAGGAGGGGGACGCCGGTTACTGAGTTACCCAGTTGGAGACAAGGGTTTTGGGGAGCGGGGAGCGGGGATGGGGTTAGCAGAGAGGGGAGGCAAAGGGGGGCAGGACTGGGAACACTGCGGCCTAGGAGGACAAAACAATTCACTTCCACCAAAGTGGCTCATGCTGTACACAAACCCAACTCCCCCTTTGAGCACAAACAATCCTAATGAAGGCAGACTCCACATTTCTGCTGCTTTTAACGATTTTTAATTCTCTGTAAATCTCAAAGCGCTCCTTGTGTTCGGTTTGTTCATCAACAGAACTCTTACAAGTAGGCACTTTCCACACACACACTCACACACACACACACACACACACACACACACATACACACACAAGCATGCACACACACAGGCAAACACACACATACACACACACCCTGCACACTACAGCACACAGAAACTTCCCAGCCCCCTCACATTAAATAGAGCAACCTTATTACCTCAAAGTGTTCTGGGAAAGTGCAGTGTCTGGTCCCAGTTGCAGTGCATGATATTGATTATCAGTGTTTTCAGAGGAAACTGCGCGCCAGCGGGCAAGGAGATGTCATGTGGGAGGCTAGCTACTGCCCCCGATCTGTCTCATGTAGTTTAGCTCCCAGCCACAGATGGATAAATGCAATACAGGCCTCTGAGAGGAGTGGGAGCGGGTAAACAGCACAAACTGTTAATCTAATTGTATTAGTGGGGCCCTCCAGTGTCGGTTTAAGCCTTCCAGTGCAATTTGTTTGATTTCATTGCAGGAATTGCAGTGAGAGGGAAAGAGAGAGAGAGAGAGAGAGAGAGAGAGAGAGAGAGAGGGGCCTGGTGTGTCTCTTTATTACGGCTGTTTTATTAGACGTGGTTACAGAAGGTATTCCATTTACGGTCTCAGGTGAGGTTTCTGGCGGGTTCTTTATTGGCAGTTAATCATGGGCATTGTATATCTTATGGAGCATGTTTCATTTCATGAGCTGAAGGGGACTAGTTTCTATTTGCTGTTATCCTGCTTAGAGCTGTGTTGCACACCACAGATGAAAATGTGCTGGGTTGTGGTGTCATTTCATAAAAAGATATACAACCTTTCATTATTTTCCGTACCATAATAAAAAACGTATTTAAACAAACATGGGAAATGTTTTGTCATGAAATGGCCAAAGATGATACAAATTTTCACTTTAGGACTTGAAAAATTCAAAAGAATAATGTTTTCATTCAGATATAATTGTTGAGAGCATTTTTATACACAATACAAGCCAGTGATCATGATCGTGTTTACTAACATGTAACAATATCAGCTATTTTCCTCAGCAAACCACTTTGTTATTTTTGGAGGTCATCAACAATGTGTTTTTTAACTGAGACTTTGTATAATACCAATGCCAATATCAAACTTAGGTTTATCAAAAGACAAGCGTTCTAGAAGATTCATGAGTGCAAGAGTGACTGCATACATGCATTTGCATTCTCTGAATATTTTAATGTGTAAACACTCAATCACATTCACTGCCATGACAGTTCAAGAACTCCAGAGTCATCAGGTGATAATTTAAAATACAACAGCAACACCAAAAATGGTCATACAGTTATTTGTCAGGAGACACGAGTTTAATTTATTAGCCTAACTTTCATAACTAAGCCTGATGCTTCACAGGGTCCCTGTTTTTTTTTTTTTAACTTTGTTTTATTCAGACATGTTCCCTCCATGCAGCAGAAGCCATTGCTAAGTGTGTTTTATTTGCTATACTGTGACACAATAAACCTTGACTAGGGAATGGATCCTAGGTCACCGTGAAGAAAAGAAAGACTGTGTGTATCATAAAGAGCTTTTACAGGACTGGCAGTAAAAGAGTTTAATGGATTTTCAGGGCCAGATATACTGTCACATAATGGCAAGACATTCTGGTGGCATGTCAACTGTGAGTTTGCTAAATGCTTGTTTTCGGTGAACAATCAAGTCTTCTCCAGTTGGAAACAAGACGTGCAATCAAGCCGAAGGCCGAGGGAACAAGTGGCAGACAAAAGTATTCTCCGCAGAGCTAAAGGAAGTAAAACGGAAAAAGGCAACACTTCATGGTAGTGCCTGAAATCAATGTTAAGTCAATGTGGCAGTGAGGAGATTATGTCACTCTTTCAGGTTACAGCTAATCAGAGAGAGAGAGAGAGAGAGGGAGTGAGAGTGAGAGAGATTGGCTGAGGGGGAGAAAGAGAGAGCGAGTGACAGAGAGATAGCAAAGGAAAGAAAGCCAGAGTGCACAGCAGTTAACATGTGTAGACATTTCATTTAGCCAAGTATGTGCCTTGCAGTTGTCAGATGTGAATGATAAAAGAGCTGGAATGAGATACTGGTGTTGCTGCAACTCGAAGTGTATCTGCTGCAGCACAGAAAAATATATAAAACAAAACTGTTGCAATACAGATAAGTTTGCAATTTATAAAAAGACAGCAACATTATTGAGGAGTAGGATGCCACATTCAAGAGAATTATGACCGTCATGATAGCTATCAATATGTAGCATAGAGAATTTGTAACTGAACTGCTTACACAACAGGGTGATTGGTGATGCTGCTGGACAGCAAGGATATCATTGATGAATGTTAGATCATCCACATGTTCAATGAAGTTATGCTAGATCATAGTCAGGTTAGATATTATAACGATGTTGCACTGGAAACAAGTGTCAGTTAAGTAAAGATGTAAGAGATGCTATTCAACCACCCAAGCTATTGTTATTCATAAACTGACTCATGCGATTCCTAAATCTACTGTTGATCCCTCCAAACCAAGTGTGATACTCACAAAGGCCCTAAAACGGTTTCTTTTTGGTAATATTTGAAATAATTTTTAGGTTGAATGGATCAATTATGTGATATTAATTTATACAAAATTTTGAGGAAGTAATTGAATTTTTTAAAAAAAAATTTCATCTAATTTGAACCTATTGACCTCAGAAGGCCTGCCTTGCGAACATCCAAAATATCTATCATTGCTGTTCATTTGGCAGTATAACCAGTTAATCATGCTGATATTGGGGGACTGATCTCATGAAGAATGGATGCTACCCAAGGTATAAGTTTTGTCAGAAAGTACAACCTAACCTATTTTATTTCAGCACCTTGGTCAGCTCCCATAATGTGACAATGGAGCTGACCATTGTGCTGAAACAATGCTTTACAGTCCACCTCCTCTGAACCTGAGCAACTAACTGACATTTTAAGAATATTAAATTTGTTGGTCTATGTCTTCATGAAGCAGGAATATAATCAATGCCTATTGAAATCTACATACAGAATTCTAAAACAATAGTATAGTTGGAATACTGATTCCTGAATCACTTTGTAACTAGCCTCCACATCTGGTCTTATTGAAGTCAGTTGTGAGCTTTCTATAGCGCTGACATTTTAGGTCAAAATGATAGCTCATGACCCAGAAACAAGTCAGTGACTGGACATCCAATAAATTCTTTATGGTGTGCGATCTGTGAATATATCATGAATATTTCAATTGCCCTATATTTCATGAGCTGTCATTTTGCTTTAATAATGACTCAAAACTTCAGACATGTCTATTATATTGACTGTTGTTCTTTCGCCCTCGACGGCCAGCCAAACAATACTCATCTTTCAGCTAGGCCCACATGTTTTAAAGTGGATTTGCACAGCCGAGGTTATAACAAATACCAGATAGTATACTGACATCATATTCAATGTGTCCGGAGTGTAAGGGGTTACTGCTGCGGCACCATAAGCGCGCTCCCGAAGCATGCCTGTGATTGGTCAAAGGACAGCATTGCGCGCTCTCGAGCTGCTCGCGCGGTGCGGTTAATCAGCAGCAGCTGAGAGCAAGTTCATCCGCTCACACGCGCTAGGGATAGTAGAGCTACATAGCAGAGCTCATAACAGCACCGTTTCCGTGGGACATTCCTCTCAGAAAACAAGCCTATTTACAAATGCACCGCTGCATGTTAGAGCTTAGCGCTTGCAGACAAGCATCTTCGGAGACACCCTAATACACAACACATCGTCAGCATCTGCCAAGAAGAAAGCATTGTTGACCATTGCTTTTAAATCGCGAAAACATTAGTACATATTTGTGACAGGAAGATCGAATGAGTAAATAGTTGGGACTTTGATCGATCGCGTCGCGGCAGTGACTCAGATTTCAATATAGTGGATGAAATTCCATTGTGAGTCGTTTTCGGTTAAGACATTGTTTTTTTCTTTTCAGAACGGAGATCTACGGACAGTAGTTTTGATTAGCGATCGCTACTCAAGGATAAACTTTTCAAAGTTGCTGTGCGTCTTATGAAGATGCTCTTCAAGGCGGGTTCAAACGCAGGCACATGTCCTTTCCTGATTTGTGTGGAGCTTCTGAAAAATCCATATGAAACAAAATACTAGGCTACACAATTTACTAACTTCAACACAACGTAGAAGTAAATCAGTGTATCATTGTTATAACTACGTAATTATAGTTATGTTATAATTACTCAGAATTAGTGAAAACTTTACTTTTATGCCTGCAAACAACTTAACACAGACTTTTGTTAGGCAAACTAGAAAGGGATAACATTTAGTTTGAGTTACGCTTATTTGTTTAATGTGACGTTGGTTAGGTTACTTACACGTGTAAATAATATAGCCTAGACTAAGTTGAAGCGCCTTGGATCTTTCTAAACAATTTGGCACTACAGTCAGTGCATTTTCTTTTTATGCTGCGCCTTACAGCATGTAAGGTTGATGAGGAATTCTTTCAGTTTAGAAATAACTTTTCTACTCACTTAACGTGTAGCCTACACAGGACGTCGCGTTTGGCTTAGCTTAACACCACCGGCATTTATGCCATTGCAAGACCCTTGAATCCTGCAGTTGTCTCTTCGCTGATACAGAAATCAAGACATAGAATGGCCGATGAGCTTGTAACCATCACTAATGGGATTGAGCTGTGACTTGTTCGGCTGGAGGGAAGGCTGTGTTCACAAATATCCACATAGACTCAGTACGTGTTGTATTCCTTTGAGCGGGGATGATCAGGATCTTCCCGGATTTCAGCGTTCAGGTGACGGCTGCAGCAGGTGGAGGAGCCGGGGGAATGCCAGCAGGTTCCGCCGTGGGCAGAGTCCCCGGCGCCACCAACGGGAACCCACAGAACGTCCAAGGGATAACTTCCTACCAACAAAGGTATGTCAACCAGAATAAACTAACCTACCCATAGTTTGATTTTACAAACATAGGAGAACGAAGTCCGATTCCTGAGAGCCAGTGTCCGAAGCTAACGTCACACAAAGCGAACCCATAATTTTGCAAACCGCCGATAACTTGATGAAGAAATCTAAGCTAATACCATGCGTATTGCTGAAAGTCAGTTTTCTCATGTGGTTTGGCATTATCATGGTTTTTAAAGAAAAGTATTTATTTGCCTATTTAGCCTATATAATCGTATTGGGCTGAACGTGCGAATAATGACCCACGAAAGAAGACCGTTTTACTCTGCCTATACAAAGAAACACAAACAAAGCTTATTAATAGTTTTATCAGAACAGTTCATCAGAGTAATTTATCACTTTAGACACTTTGTAAAGTTCAAATGCTCAATTCACGTTCTTACACAAAGATTGGTTCTTTGCTTCGGGCATAAGGTCGCCCAGAAGAAGACTATTTTGATACACACCAAATACACACTTTATCTCCAATGATGTCTTACACAAATGCAGGTTTTTACGCATGGAGTAATAGGCTATTAAGAAATCTCAAGAGGGCTAAACCAAACCAATATGTGATCTGGATCTCTAAGACAAAAGGAAACTTTTACAGAGTGTGCTTACACAGTTTCCTTTAATATCAATTGTGCAATAACAATCAACATCAATTATAACATGACAGTCATGAAGCGTCAGTGTGTGTTACAAACATGTATGGATACTATATTTAACTGCATTTCAGGCAATATAAAACCATATCCCTCGTACGTCTCTAATTGGATAACTGTATTGGGTTATGAGAGGAAAGGTTACACACTCAAACACATCAGTTTATGTTTGTTATTTATATAGCTTGATGTTTTATTGTCCAAATAATCTGAAAACTTGACAATGGCGATCCTGCGCCTTGGTTAAAGACAAGATGCACATCACCTGGCTATACTCAATACTGTGTGTGTGTGTGTGTGTGTGTGTGTGTGTGTGTGGAGTAATCTCTCTAACATTTCAATTTTGGATTTATTTATTAGTGTTAATGTAGTTATATTAAATGGCATATTTTACCAGGTCTCTGCACGTCCAACCAAAACAACAGCCAATTCCACCGGTTTGACCTTGATGGGTCAAAGGTTATGTCCAATCATTTTGGCTAAACAGCACATACACGTACGTGAAAGCAAGGCATTATAATATCCACAATGGTGTCAAGCTACTACTTTTGGACATTCGCGCATGTTTTGGGGATTTAACTAAATTCAATTTATGTATGGAATCATGTTGTGCGGGACAGGGTACTTTTTTGACCATCCAGGCCACTAAAGGTAACCACGTAATGACATGCTACTGATAAAGACAACCAATCCATGCTCTCTTGCATTTCTAAACATGTTTGCGTCCTTATCACTTTATTACTTCCTTCATCACTTTCACACAATATTTGATGGCATTTTAAAAATCTTAAATACGTGCACACCATCACCAAATATCACCATAAGTGCATTTATTATATGTATGTATGAATATTATAAACCACAAAAAAGTGTCTTTTTCATAGACCAAAATAATGAACGAGTTCACTCTCATTCTCGCACTCCATTCACATACACACTCACACACTTTCAGAAAAATGACTTTTATACAGAAAAAAAAGATGGACATACCGGAGGCGTAATTTATCCAATGTCTAAATTTAACATATTTGGTTTGATTTTTACTGTACTGCAACCTGTACTTCGAGAAACTGTTTCCAACTACAACTGAGTGGCGTTGTTGCGCCGGCAGGAGAGGAGATGAGTCCCCTAGTCCACATACAGCGAGCCAGGAAAAGCTGAAAAATGCAGACAAACAGACTCCGAATAAGGCTTTACCAAGCGTCGGAGCTAAGGACGTACTGCGGGGAAATGTAATGCAATGATGGCCCCGTTTATACTATGATTTGTCACGCTGTCTCTCCCTCAAACCCAAGTGTAAGGACAGCCGCTGGATTCGTGAAGCGTCCCCCGGTTTCCACTCACTTTCTTGGCATGCCTTTGGAGCTCGGTCTCGGCTTTTTTCGCTCCTTTCTTCACGCACTGAACGTCAACACACGAAGACAGGGACACGACTGGTGCAGAGAAACGCAATGGCTTTGTTGAAATTCTCATAGTGCACATTACGCTGTGCTGTCGGTGGTCTCGGCTCTATGTCAAAATAAATCTGAAGAAAAAAAGTAAGAAATCAAATAATTGCAGGAAGATGGCGCCCACCAAGCCGAGCATTCAGCAAGACCCTTCAAGAAGAGAACGGTAACGCATGGTTTGCTGTTTATATTAGAGAACGCTGTCGATGCACATGAAATGTTTTGCATTTTTGACTGGAGATGTCAGAAGTTTCGGTGGTGCCCTTTCTTGAGGAGTGCGATGAAGAATTGGGTCCTTGACGTTCGGGTAACAGGTATACACCGAGCAGGCGTATGTTTTACAGCGCAGAGGGCACGCCGTGTGTATTGGCTAGTGCGCTGGTTAGAATGATGTGTAGTAATGCGGCCACTTTGGCATTGTTTACGTTCCGCTGCGTGGCTATTACGGACCGGTGAAATCCAAGAATATAACGTTGACATTGCTGTCGATTGTTTCGGAGCAGCTTCTTTGTATTGCTAGGCCGGACTCTTCTGTACTTGTCCGCTTGCTGCTTTGCAGCGGGACCTTGGAAGCTTGTGGGAAATTAGCATAAACCAGCAACCAGCTGTTGAGGAACTTTAAATGTAGCACATGGATTACTCCAGTGTCTTATCGGATCAGAAACCTTCCGCAAGGTAATGATAGGATTATCTGCACGAAGTGACAGTTCGGTGCTGTTAGCGTTATGGTTGTCTATATCCATATTGTTGTCATGTAGGGGTATATTTGAAGCATACTAAAGAAATATATTGCAACTACGTTGCCTGTGTACTGTCCATGGTGCCGTGATAATACTAAATTCTGATAAATGCATAGATAGAGATGGCTTATTTGCATATAGTATGCACAGTGTGGGCAATGTGGACCCGTTAGTGCACCTTTATTTTATGTATTCGACATCAAATTAGCAACAGTCTATGCAAGTGAGACTAGATGATGATTGCAATTTGCTCATGCATGCTGATCATTCTTTATAATATATCCTATCATTCTAAATTGCAGCCTTGTTTTTATTGTTTGTTTAATAGAAAAACCCCAGCAATATCAACAGTTCCTTTTTGGCTGCCCAAGCTATGCACAGTGCTCCATGCAGCCATGCATGGTCAGATGAAGAGAGCTTGGTTAATGTTTCTGTTATGGTGTGTGACTGAAGTAGTAGCTTCGGCTATGTGAAGTGCATGGCAGAATGTGCCAAAAGGAGTATCAGACGTGCATTTTTCCCATTTGGGAATGCTCACTACTCACATCTCCCAATCTATATGCCCAGTGTTTTCCATGTGTGATTACACCAAGGTTGCAAGGTGAAAGAAATGCATCAAATTATCACAGAAACTGTGACAGTAATATTCAGAAACAGAAACTGTATACATTATATGAAAGCGTAGCATCGCTAGTGCAGGCCTTCTAGCCGAGCAGTTCATCCTGTATGCCTACAGTACGTTTGCAGCCACAGGAGCACCAGGAGGAGAGGATGCTTGTGCTTAAAGTCAGTATGTAGTCATCTCCCTGGCAGGGGCATATTTGTGTGCCGTTTCTGGGCATATCTGTGTGATAGGCATCTTCAAGATGGAATTAATTTTTTGAGAGCGAGGTGGGGAAAAAAAAAAAAAAAAAAAAACTTCACTTCACAGCAGCCCTTTGCATGACTGCCCTCTTTATCACCTGTTTCCTATTGGCATCCGCAAGAAGCCAAATCAGCCCCTCTGATTCGCTCGCTGCCTCTGCTCGAGAGCCGAAGCGAATAGTGCCGCAGCTCGGAGCCTCTGATTGAAGGAGCAGGAGTATTTATTTGATTTAATGCCCCGTAAATAGCCTTGGCAGTGTTTTTCACCTCCGCCACTCGCCGTCAACTAAAAGTTGGGAAACGGGAGGAAGAAGCGGCCTCTGTACGACGACACGGGCAGTTTTTTTTGGGGGGGGGTGAGGGGGGGGTGAG
>JASCQY010000036.1:5974833-5985280 GCA_030264315.1 Sardinella tawilis
TCTCTTTCTATCTCTCTCTCTCTCTCTCTCTCTCTCTCTCTCTCTCTCTCTCTCTCTCTCTCTCTCTCTCTCTCTCCATCCCTTCCCTCTTTCCCTCTCTTTTTCATCTCTCTTGGTTATTAAGGGATGGTGCAATGTGAGTGTGAATGAACACATTTTTTCCCCTCCCTCCATGTGAGTGATAGTGTGTTTGTCAGAGAGGCTGTGATGCCACTCGCTTTCTTTTGCCGCTCCTATAATGGAATAGCCTAAGGGGCTCCAAACCAATCGGATTGGAAATTAAAAATATATTGGTCCCGGCTTTACACATGTCTGCAGAGCACCAAAAAATGTTTGCTGGAAAAAGGCAATGATTTTATGTATAAATACTGCATGTTCTACATCCTTTTGTGTTTTATCATGTTTCACCTCCATTTTTGTTTTAAAAGACTTTGTACATGAATGAAAGTGAAACACACACTCAGAGAGAGAAAGAGAGAGAAAGAGAGCGAGAGAGAGAGAGTAAGAGAGTGACTTGTGTTTTTATATATATATTGGAAAAATATTACTTTTCAAATAGTACATATTAAGTTATAATATCCATCTATATTGTAATATTAATATAATACCATATTTTTAATATCATTCAGTGGGGGAAGAAAATAGACTCTTCAGATGTTGTTTACCTGCCTGTTGGAGTTCAGTGAGGGAGAGGGGTCATGCGGGTCTCCTGCTCCTCTGGCCTTGACCTGTGGTCTGGCCACAACCTCGGCCCATCCTTCCCCTTCATCCACATTCATGCAGACTCGCTGCTCGCCACTGTCCCAGAGGCACCCTAGGAAATTAAACCAGAGTGCTGCTGTCTAATGAACAGTCATGGTGAATCAAAGTACTCCAACCATTTATTATTCGAATACATCCTTGTATTGAACTCTGTATTTTACAGACATTTTTCGTCTACCTTCACTCATGATAAATTATGTAACACAGCAAAGTAGAGTAACATTGTATCTATCTGTGCCCTTAATCCTAAGTACAGCTGTGCCATCATAGCTGCACAGTGCATTATTAATTAATTCCACTTCACTTTACTAATATTAACATGCTTTAAAACTTTCATCTCGAATACTTCAAGCGAGAAACCTCTATCTACTGTATGTGCTGGAAGCATCCACATCTCATAGAATTAGAAGGGAAGGAAGAAAACGACACTACTTCATTCCAGTCCATGTTTCTGAGTCATTTTCCTGAGTAGTTTCCCTGGCATTACTGGATTAGATTAAAATACACTTGATAATTTTAAAAACAGGAATCCAAAATATCCATCAACAACCTTAAAACTTTGATTTTGATCCTTAGAGCCAAATTAAGGTGAGTGTTTCTTGCAGAATACACATGAAAAGGCTTCCTGTATCACTGGTCACATGTCCGTTTGGCCTCTGTTGTACCAAGAGTCCCCTTTTCAAGGACAGTGGTGGGTGGGGTAGAGTAGGGTAGGAGGTGGGTGTCAGGAAAAGTGTTGACTATAGATGTTGTTTAACAACACAGACCTGAGGAGTGATCGTTTGCTCGTGCCTGTGGTGACCAGTGATGAATAGCCCCTCTCTTTGAGCATTGCGCGTGCACACATGTACACACACACACACACACACAGAGGAATTGTGCTTAACGGGGAGAAAATGAATCGGCGTGACGATATCAATGCATTAGCATTGTGTGGTGCTGCGCTGCGCGGTCAGCAGCCGACTCTAGTTAGCGGCGGGCGAGAGGGTTGCGAAGGGGAGGCAGCTAAGTGGAAGACCAGCTCAGCAGCGCTAGCCATGGCCATTAGTCTTCATTTTCACCCTGGACGTGCAACAGGGCCCCCACGTCTGAAGGTACAAACTAAAATTTATTGAGCTGCCCCGCACTGACTAATTGAAAGAAATTGTCTGTCTGTTTTTTTTTTTCCTTTCTTTCTTTTTTTTTTCCTTTTTTTTCAGCCACCTTGGGGGTGGCTGTATTTGTTTGAGAAGGTGGTGTGAGTTGAGACCCTGTGTGGCATGCTACTCCTAACTGAAGTCCAAATCCAGTGTGTGTCCTCAGCCTTGCAGATAAACATGTAGTGGCATACAAATAGTGTTGAGGAAGTTGGCTTTCCATTGGAAGGATGTTTTTGTTGTTGTTGTTGTTGCTGCTGACGTTTTCTAGGCTGCTCGAGCTTTTTTTTTTTATATACCTCTCTTTTACTTTTACTGATAAATTGGCTTCTTGGCTACTCTTTTTGGTTGTTGTTGGTGAACCTTTTTGCAGCCACCTCCGGAAACATTTAGAAATTCCAGGCCATCTGGCAGCAACATATTGTGTTTTTTTCTTTCACCTGCTTGCTAACAAGACTGTTGATGCTGCTAGCCTGTGCCCCCTGCCAAATTCATCTCTCCACCAAGTCCTGCCAAGAACCATGGCCGAGCCAAGTCCTCCAGACCCGAGTAATCCACCCGTCTGACCATTCGCTTACTCCACAATCGCATGACTGTGTCACAGATCTAGTGACAGTTTAACTGCCCACCCAGTACCTAGCTGTCACTGTTCCAAGGTCAGGCTCAGACCACTGTAATTCAGTGCAGAGGACACTGTGGTTTGACAAGTTTGATGAAGTATAAAGCAGGAGAACAAACTTCTGTGGGTTTTAAATTTTGTTTTTGCTTGAAACTCTTTCCTGAGTGAACATTTGAGTGGGACTGGCGTGGGCGTCTTGAAATGGAGAACTTTCAATATGCAAAACTTCTCCATTAATGAAAGGCTAAAAAAATGAGGGAAGAAGAAGTAAGAAGAAGATATTAACAGACATCTTGTTAGTCAGTGTCACTGCTTCTCTTGCACTCATTACCTGTTGTTTATGTAAACAACAAACAAACAAACAAACACTGAGCACTGGTGACGTAACTCCTGATGGCCCTTTTTGATGTGTGACAGCCCAAATATTCTCACACTCAAAGGTGTCACAGACAGTGATGGATCACTCTTTCTTCCCATCGTCTCCTTGCGCTCTTGGCCTCTCCTCCTCCTCCTCCTCCTCTTCTTTCTCGTCCTCCTCCTTCAGCACATGCTCTATATAATTGCCACATTCAACATTTAGAGTAAATCCTGCAGAAGAGGGTGAGCGATAGAGGAAGAGGGAGAGAGAAGGAGAAAAAAGGAGGGAGGGGGGGCGCGATGCAGAATGAAAAATAAATAAATCCTCGCGTGAGACTGGCACACTCCCATTTAAAATAATAAGATGCGGCTGTTGGTAGTGTTAGCTGTCTCCTCCACCACCACCGCTCCCTACTCCACCTCACCTCAACCAACCCCCCCTCCCCACCACCACCACCCTCCTCCACCCTCACAGCCCTGTAGCCTTTCTGCCAGCTCCAGCTCCGTCTCTGATGAAGGGAGACAGCTGACAGCAGTGCAAGGCTGACTCCACCATCAGGTGCCTCTGCTAAACTTAACTCAAACAAGAGAGAGAGAGAAAGGAGAGAGAGAGAGAGAGAGAGAGAGAGAGAGAGAGAGAGAGAGAGGAAAAAGTGAGAGTATAACAGAATGAAATGAAAAAGAAGAAAGAGTGTAAGAGTGACTGGTAGAAGGGAGAGGGAGAGACAGGCAGATAGACAGATAGACAGGAAGGGGACAGTCGGACAGACAGTGACAGACATCGAAAAAGAAGCTTCTGGATCATATTGAGACAAACTGCAGAGGCACAGGCATCACTTTTCACTAACTGCATTAGCTGTGCGCTTAAGAGATGCGGAGCATCCACTCCCCCTCTGCACCCCAGCCCGCACGCCCATAGCCTCCAAAAGACGCTCGCCATATTTCCAACTTGGAGGACGCCCAGAAAGTGTCTTCAGGCAAGCCAAGATGTCCAGGACAGGAGACCCGAGGACACCAAACATTTGTAAACACAGACGCCAATTTAGATGGCAGAGAGGGCCGGCTTGACAGATTGCCTGCATACCGCCCCAAACCCACACCTCCTCTGGCACGCTGAGGACTGGCCTCTCGGGAAGATCACAAGGCCACCACACACACACACACACACACACACTATCGAATGAGAGGCCCAAACATGGAGCTTAGCAACCAGTTTCCAGCCCGCAGCATCCCGAAGTCCTGATGATTAGCCTTGACCATTGAACTCTTGCTCAAGTTGAACACAAGGCAGTGGTGTCACACCTTGATATCTAGTTTACTTTTTCACACATGTACTGTATGCACACAAAAAGTCTCTAAGACACACCTGCACATATGCACACACACACACACACACACACACACACACACACACACACACACACACAAACACACATGCTTACAGCGGTGGTGGCGGCGGCGGCAGAACATACAGTCATGGTCAGGTCTAGTGCTGGCAGGCTCTCTGGCCGTGGGATCCTGTCACCAATTTGTTTGTAGCCATGGGGGACATGCAGGGGATTGAGAGGTGATGGCAGCACTGGGGCCTCCTCTTCCCAGCTAATGAGCCTCCGCTGGGTGCCAGCTTGTCTCTCTCAATGCCCACCACCACAGCTGCCGCCGCCGCCGCCGCTTCCACTCGCCACTCACACCTGGCATATCCACTCCGCTTCAGAAGCTGGCCCCGGTCCCCCCAGCCCCTCCACCCCCTAGCTCCTTGTCCTCCGTCGTCCCTGCCCACCCCCGCCCTCTCGCCACCAGGCTCATCTGGGAGCGCAGACGTGCCACCTATGATGATGAATGGAGCACCTTGTCAGTTAAAATGAAAATTCTAAGCTGTGTGATAGCTTTATATTAATGCCTGTTTTATGGATTGGAGCAAGTTGTCTGAGCAAGATGAATGTGCGTGATCCGCTGGGAGATACAGAGAGCCAGCGGCCGCCCGAGTGCTCCTGCGCCTCCTGCTAAAAGCAGCATCCTGGGGTGTGGCTCGCCATGGGCATATATGTGCACACACACACACACACACACACATGCTTATGTATGCATGCATGCATGCATGTGTACATACAGACAGACAGAGGTACTCATTTGCTCTCTTTTTCTCTTTCTCTCCCCTCTCTCTCTTTCTCTCTCTCTCTCTCTCTCACACACACACACACACACACACACACACACACACACACACACACACTCACATACACATGCACATTCACATACTGTGGCTAGTTTTAGTGTTGGATAAAGGCCTGGTCAAAAGTGTGACTGCACATCTCCTCATTTGTCACCTTTTGTAAAGCTTGTTTGGGGCCAGTCTCTCTCTTCCCTCTTTACCTCTCTTGCTCCCCTGAGATTTCTATTTTTTTCTCTCTCTCTCTTTTTTTCTCTCTTTCTCTCTCTGCCTCCCTCTCTCCCTCCCTCCCTCCCTCCCTCCCTCTCTCTCTCTCTCTCTCTCCCTCCCTCTCTCTCTCTCTCTCTCTCTCTGTCTCCTTCCCTTGGCTGGGGCTGAATGCTGCGAGTGTTGTTCAGTCATTGCTCTGTACCTGACAGGCAGACAGGCAGGCCCTGCCGCTCAAAGACCAGTGATCTGCTGAGACGCATTCAATTCACACCCAACTCGCGGCGAGCAGGGCCCACCGACAGCAGTCAAAGCCAGCGATATTGATTCAGTTGAAAGAGCCCCTTCCACCCAGCCACCATCCATCCACCCCTGCACTACCCTCACCTCCACCCCCTCCACCTTAGCCTACGCTTTTAATTTTAATGTTTACATCTCATTTTAATCCGTACGTCCAACAGCTTCCCTTTGAAATTAAACCCTTCCACTCTCAAAACAAACCGGCAATTACATAGACGTGACATGAAATGGACCCGGCCCAAGACGTGGACTTGAAAGGCTAAATGGAGCGAAGGTGGGGGTGGGGGGAGTGCGGGGCGTTGGGACTCGGCCACAGCGAGGGGGCTTTGAGTGCATAACGGGGATGACTTGAATCATACGTGGGGGAAGTGGAGGCGGAAAGGGGGGGTGGTGCGGGGGGTTGGGAGAGAGTTGACACAGACCATGAAAGGCTTGAGAGATTGAGAGACAGAGTGGTGAATAGTAGAGAAAAGGAACCAGCGTAATTGAAACAGAGAGGGGAGAGCGATAAAGAGAAAAAACAGGCAGAGAGAGAGAGAGAGAGATGTGGTTTTGAAGTGATTGGTCAGAATAGTCAGACACTAAACCAATGTAAGGTGTGTAGAAGAAGGCAAGAATACCTCTTAGAAATATTATGGAGTGAATACTCTATAGTGAATACTCTATAGTCGGTATATCTAAGCATTGCTTAAAGCACTGTCAAAATACATTTGTGGAACCACAGAAGTGTTGGTTTCTAAATCACAAAACATTAAACAGTCACTGTAAACCCTTCAGGCAGGCTGTCAGAATACGTCCTTTCATTAATCCACACAGTCTTTCCCATCTCCCAAACAAAATTGTCGGTATATTTCCACTCTGCTCCCTTGTTAGCGTTTGACCCCATCATCCTATGTAAATAAATGCTGATTGGTGTGCCTTCCCGGCTCAAGCGTCGCCCTTTTTTCCCATTTTGGTGGCAAACCACTGTCATATATTTCTATGTAAGAATAATAACTGTGACACGGTGGCAAAATAGCTGTAACACAGGTGCTTTTTCCCCATTCAGCATTTTAGGGGGAGATTAGAAAATGCCTCTTTGACAGGAGGCATGCTGATTTCTATCATCGTTCCTATTGGTGCAGAGCTTGCTGCTCATTGGCTCTGTTTTCTGGAAATGACAGTAGTGCTGACTGGGGAGAGTGGGGAGGAGGCACGGAGAGTTAGAGGACCTTGGCTTTGCTCGGAGGCCTCGAGGAGAACTTAATGTGCCCAATTATTTGTTTTTCGGGTGGAAGTGGGGATTCGCAGGCGAGTTTATAGGGAACTGGCAATCTCGTTATACAAGCAGGAGTGTACCGTCTGGCAGCAGGGGGAAAATAAATAAATAAATAGATAGATAAATAAATAAATAAATAAATAAATAAACCCTCTCACAGTGGCAGACGTCCTCGAACGAGCCACCTCCTGGCTAGCCTTTCTGCGACTGAAGAGCTCAAGTGCTCGTGTGTCGCCATTGTCAGGATTTCTAAAGCAAAGTCGCGTTTTTCTTCTCCTTCTTTTTTGACAATAGCCCACATTCAATTTTTCGTTTCCCTCTGTATTTTCTTTCTTTCTTTTTTTTTTGTTGGCGAGATTGTCATGCTGTCCGCTCTCCTCTAGTTCACCCGCCCCACCCTATCCTTACCCTTGACCTTGCTTCTGTGTGCTGCGCGTCGGCTGCCGCTACTGACGCCGCCGTTGCCGCGGCTGCAGGGTCGAGTTCTCACATGGGCTTCTCTCCGCTGCTGAATGCCGTGGGCCGCGGCCTGGCGGATGAAGGGCCTTTCTGTCTGAGCCAAACAAACGAGTGAATTCTGATGGATTGCATGAAGAGGAGAAGAGAGGAGAAGAGAGGAGAGGAGAGGGGAGAGAGAAGAGAAAACAGTAGGGGTTGAAGACGGTGATGAGGGAGGCCTGTCCAAAGATGGCCGCATTGTTAGCAATACTCATAAACCGCCCAAACTGCCGCCAGAGCACAAACAACAGCCTCTTTAACGTTTTATTGAGATGAATATAAAAGAATAATTGTGCGCTCCACACACAGTGTATAATTTAAAACACCTTGTCGATATTTTTCTCTTGGCTTCGAACAGACTGCTGCGGCAGCTTGCAGTGGCATTGTTGCCGGGGCAAATTGTATTTATTTAAAGTCGGACGTGATGGAAACCTGGGCTATCCTCCACTTCACCATTTGTAATTTCCTGAAAGTGACTTGAATGGCTAAAAGGCTTTGAAGGACACCTCCTCAAAGACACTTAGACCCGTGTGACGTGCGCCAGAGACGGATGTCCTCTCTTTCCCCGTTCCCTCTTCTCCGCCACGACTGGACCACGCGACCCCCCTGGATTGGCCGAAAGCTAGAGCAGGGGGATCCATCCATCACATGCCTGGAGATCAATCTCTTGCTCTCCCTCTCTCTCTCTCTTTCTCTCTCTCTCTTTTTCTTTTTCTCCCCTGCCTGGCTCTCATTAACCATCTGATCGTTCTCCTTCCTTCTCCTCCTGCGGGCCTTTAAATCCGACCAATCCCGCACTGCTTCAGCCATGTCCCATCTCCACTCCATCTCCTAGCACGGCCTCCATCCCCAACCCCCCACCCCCCCCTGCACACACACACACACACACACACACACACACATATATATAGACAGGCTTCCAACCACCCACCCCCCTACACCAACCCCCTCAACCTTCCATTTTCTTTCTGTGCTTGTCAGGGTTTTGGAGAGCAGCATCAGTGGCCTCTTTGTTTCTTTGTAGTTGGTGTGCATTAGGGTACTATGCATGTGTGTAGTTGGTGTGTATTAGGCTATGCATGTGTGTGTGTGTGTGTGTGTTCACTGGCCATTCTGCGGCTGGACCTTTTATTTGCTCCTTTCATGTTGCTTGTAAAGCAGGTGTTAAGAAATAGCAGTGTGCTATGTTTAGCGCAGGTCACACCACATTGCTTGTGTGAGCACCTTAAATCAGAGGCCCTGCTTTAGGTCTCGCTGTTGTGAAGGGGGATAAGAAATGTGTGCATACGGCAGGGTAACACATCCTACAGAAAACACCACCGAGTCACCGAGCTTAACTGCGGTGCTCCTGTCTGCTTGCGATCACAAGCTTGCTGTAGTTCATGATTTGTGCAAGCATTTAAGCAGAAATCCTTTTTCAACTTGCTACTCTTGGACGGACTAGATGGACTTTTTGTCCACTGTCAAGAGTTTGTCTGTGTGTGTGTGTGTGTGTGTGTGTGTGTGTGTGTGTGTTTGTGTGTGTGCGTGCGCGCAGGGCAGGTGAACTGTCATTACAGGGTGAGGTCCGCTGGCAGACGGCTCGGGACAATGGGTGTGCGCCCCTGATCTATCCGCCCAGGGTTTATGTATATAGGTCAAAGACAATGGACCGGTACGAGAAGCGAAGTCCGGCGCCTGATAAAGTGCAGCGGCAAATTAAACGGCGCCGCATCGCGCTGTCATACGAATGACAAATGACGCGCGGTAATCGTCTTAAGCTGAGAGCGATACTGCCGCTGGCTCGGACCTGGGCTACATTCATTCTCGGAGGCAGGTCTGAGGTAGGACCCCCCTCCACCCCCCTCCCCTGCACCGCTCCTTCCCTCGCGCCGTGACCCGTAGCACCGGCTGTGTAATAGACTTGGTTATTGCGCTGCAGAAAGAGCCCGAGGAGTTTTAAGATAAAGCAGCCAAACTTTAAGAAGGAAGGGAAGATAAAGTTGCTATTTATTTACATTTAAATAACTGTTTTTTTTTTCTCTCTCCTCCTCCCTCTCTCTTTCTCTTTTTCTCTCTCCTGTTTCGCCCCTCTTGGGTACACACTTGTTTGCCTTTATGTAACTTTTTTTGTTGTTGTATATGGTGGCGGCTGTTGCTGTTGTTGCTGCATTAGAAATGAAAAAAAAAAAAGAAAGAAAAAACGAGAGAAAAATCCCATCGTCTGGAGCGTTGGAATTGGAATTCATCAGCGAACGGCCGACTGATATTGCTTTGCTTGCCTGTAGGGGCAATGGAGTGACCACTTTCTGCACTGGCTTAATGCAATGCAGATTCCCCTCTCCTCTTGTTTCCCTAATGAAACCCGCACGTCATTCCCAGCAAAGTGGGGTGGCAGGAATAACCGAGGTTGTCGTGATGGTGATCTGGGGGGCAGGATGGGCGGTGAAATGTTTTGATGGAAGAACACCCCCTCCTCCTCCTCCCACACACACATACACACACACACACACACTCTCAGGCCTCCTGTGAGCAGCTGTCAGAAAAATCTGCATCGGGAGCAACAGGTTTATCAATTTGAGCTGGCCAAGTGCACAACTAAACGTATGTGAAACGCTAACAAATCCCCGGGGTAAATTGACTCCGATTTCTGCAGTGTGCGCCGAGCTACTGAGGTGCGACACGCTGGATTGAACCTAATGCCTCGGGCAAGAGCAATCAAACAGACAGTTCAAGACTGCATGGCAGAGAGCGGGAGAGAGACAGACTGCAGTACAAATGATGAAGCCTGATGGAAAAAAACCCTGAAAAGACAAAAAAGAGCAAGAGACGAGGTTGAGGGAAAAAGTGACATGTTGTTTTTATCAATTGATAAAATACTTTGTGTTTTTTAACTCAATAGAGGAAGCATGTGTGTGTATGTGTGTGTGTGTGTGTGTTTGTTTCGGGGAAAGCGAGGGGGGGGGGGGGGGGTGGCATGCTAACGTGGAAAGCCAGGTGTGTGGTGTACTTTCAGTCTACCTCTCTGTGTTAACACTGGCAGCGGCGCTAGTGCTATGTTTGCAGTAGCTCTGTTGGTAAATATGATTTGTCGATTTGTATTTGCTCAGGACCCCCCCCCCCCCACACACACACACACCTTTTTTCCTTCTTTTCCCACA
>JASCQY010000036.1:6043070-6050570 GCA_030264315.1 Sardinella tawilis
AGAGGACAGGATGAAAGAGAGAAAGAGACAGAGAGAGAGAGAGAGAGAGAGAGAGAGAGAGAGAGAGAGAGGGAAAAAGGGAGAGAGAAGGAGGCAGGGGGAGGCATGGCTCAAGTAATTGTGTGGCTCCCAGGTGATGAGGGCTTTTATGCCATTACCAGTGTGTGTGGCGGCTCCGGCGCGTGTGCCAGGCCTTTAACAAGGGAGCGCTGCTAATTTCTGAGCTAATATTGAGCCGTTCCACCTCAGCAGGCCCAGCAGGTGCGCCCCACGCCCAGCCCCGCACAGCCCCGAAAGGGCTGAGAAAGGGGGAGAAAATTACCATTGTACTTTAGCTAGCTTCTCTCCTCTGCACCCCCCACCCCCTTCCCTCTGTCCCTCCCTCTCCCTCTCTCTCTCTTTCACTCACTCCCTTTCTCTCACTCACTCTTATTCTCTACTCCCCTGTCTCTCTCTCTTGTCTGTTTCTCACTCTCACTGTCCTTTTCACTGTCCACCTCTCTTCTACCTTTCTATTACTCCCTACTGTACTTTCTTTCTTTCTTTCTTTCTTTCTTTCTTTCTTTCTTTCTTTCTCTCTTACTCTACACACAATAGTTCTACCCATTTTCTTTGCTTTCTTACTCTCTTGGAATCTCACCTTCTTTTTCTAGATTTCTTTCTTTCTCTTTCTGTTTCTCTTTCTCTTTCTCTTTCTCCTTCTCTTTCTCCTTCTCTTTCTCTTTCTATGCTTCCTCTTCCTCTACTCCTCTCTCCTCCTCCTCCTGCTCCTGTGCTCTGATTGAAGCGAGTGATTACGGCGAGGGAGCAGGTTCAGGGGAAGGGGGAGGAGCCGCCTGCTCGTCTGCACCCCTCTACGCTCCTCTTTCTTTCCCTCTCTCCTCCTCCTCCTCCTCCTCCTCCTCTCATTCTGCTCTTCCTCTCTAGTTTTTTGTTCATCCTTCATTTTCTTCTTTCTTCCTCTGTCTTTGTTTTTTTCATGTCTTTATCTCTGCACTCTTATGTTCATTCTTGGCTCTTTCCTTCCTCCCTCTCTCTCTCTTTCCTGCCATCCGTTCCTTTCCTCATACTTCCTTTTCCTCCCTTCTTTCCTCCCTTCCCTTCTGTCTATTTCTATCTCCCCCTCCCCTCCCTTCCCTTTCTCTCTCTCTCTCTCTCTCTCTCTCTCTCTCTCTCTCTCTCTCTCTCTCTCCTCCACCTCTCCTCTGGTTCTTATCAGGCTGAGTCTCATAGTGCCATGTGGCTCAGTGGTGTTTCCACCGCGAGAGCTTCAATCTCCCATCTGCCGGCTGCGAAGGAGGAAATTTATGAGCAGCAGGGCTGCGGTGTGCGTGTGTGTGTGTGTGTGTTTGTGTGTGTGGGCACATGTGTGTGTGTGTGTGTGTGTGTGTGTGTGTCTGTGCTCCCAGGGATTTTGATTTGCTCTCCATGATGTGGGCGAACAGATTGACGTACGGCAAGAAGTGGGGATGAGAAGCCAGGGCGCGACGCGTGACGTGTGTGTGTGTGTGTGTGTGTGTGTGTGTATGTGTTTGTACTTGTGTGTGTGTGTCGCAGACGTGTATATATGTGTGTGTATGTGTCGTGCGTGTTTAGTGTTTTATGGCCAAGCGGGTAAGGTCAGGTGAACGCACGGCTCTGTTACTGCATCCACAGATCACTCCCTTCTTCTCCTCCTCTGCTCTGCTCCTTTCCTTTTCTCTCTCTTTCCCTCCCCTCTCCTCTGCACTTCTTCCTCTAATCTCCTCTACACTCCTTACCCCTCTCCCCACTCTTCTCCTATCATTTCTCTCCTCCTCTCCTCTCTTCTACTCTTTCCTCTCCTCTCCCCTTTCCTCTCCTCTCCTCTTTCCTCTCCTCTCCTCTCCGCTCCTGTCTTCCGCAGGGCTCTCCTCCATGGGGCTGATAATCCCAGGCAGTGGTGGATGTAGTTGCAGATTAGGGATGCCTCTCAGATGATCCTAATTACCCCTCATTGGGAACCTCTGGAATGGAAAGGCTCAGGGGCTGCCACTGCGCTTGCTTGTTAAGACACAACTCCAGAGATGGGTCTGGGACCAGTAGAGTGACACTTCAGTGTGCGTGTGTGTGTGTGTGTGTGTGTGTGTGTGTGTCTGTGTGTGTGTGTGTGTGCGTGTGTGTGTGTGTGTGCGTGTGTGTGTGTGTGTGTGTGAAAGAGAGAGAGAAAGAGAGAGAGAGAGAGAAAGAGTCTGTATCTGGCGACATTGTGTGTGTTTGTAAGAAAGAGAGAGTGTGTGTATATGAGATGTCAAGTGTGTGAGACGTCCCCCTTGGCACGGTGTGTGTGGTGTGTGTGTGTGTGTGTGTGTGTGTGTGTGTGTGTGTGTTGTTGCCGAGCCCTCTGTTCCCCTCTTGTCTCCGGGGAGTCATGGAGGCGTGCAGAGAGAGTGTGCCCCCGCCAGGCCCCTGTCCGCTCCCTAATAGAGTCAGGAGCTTTATTAAAAATACCCCCCACCACCACTCCACTCCTCTCCACTCATCCCTCTCTCCATCCCTCTCTCTCTCTCTTTCTCCCTCTCTCTCTGCCACCCCTCCCCTCCCCACCCCATCCCAGTGAGCCGCTGTAAATCTCTGCTGTTAATTACAGAGTGAAATATGCATCAGGCTCCTGGACGGAAGCTCCTCGACCGGCCGCCGCATAAATTCCATTGTAATTTGGATGCTACAAATTATTATACAGTGCAGTGAATTCCTGTTGTAGATAATTATTCCTGAGAGAGAAAGAGAGAGAGAGAGAAAGAGAGAGAGAGAGAGAGACAGAGAGAGTGAGTGAATGAGAGCGAGAGGGATAGAGAAAGAGAATGAGAGAGTTAGAGAGAGAGAGAGACAAAAAGAGTTTGAGAGTGACTGTTTGTGTGTGTGTGTGTGTGTGTGTGTGTGAAAGAGAGAGAGAGAGAGAGAGAGAGAGAGAGGGAATATGAATGTGTTGTAGGACATTGGGAATACAGCATTATCAAAAGCCTCTGGACTCTTGCCTAATTTCTACCTTTTTGCTCCCCCCTTTTGCGGTTAACCATTGCATAACCAAATGTACCAAAAAATGAGTTTTTTGGCCCTAAGGCGGAAAGCAGTCATATCATTAGCCCGGGCCCCCTTTGAACCTCTCTCCCCCATCAAAGACACTTTTATCAGGACACACAACTGCCAGCGCCCCGTCTGCCATCAAAGGGAGCGACAGCTTAGCCTCACCACTCGTTTTAATTGCTCTTGAAATGACGAGATATTTGTCACAGTTGTGTTCTGATGAGCGACATTAGCCAGACATCACACCGGTTAGGCTGTTTGCCTGACGCCCCCGTTTTCTGGAGACGCACGCGCGGGAGCTCCAGATGTTGCGAGTGAGGTTGTATTCCTCGTGCTAGTGTGCAAGGCACATCAAGATGAGGTGTTTTTACAGTACACATGGGTGTGTGTGTGTGTGTGTGTGTGTATGGTTTTTGGGCGAAATGGGAGACTAGATTGAGTATTTTTGCATGTGTTTTGATTTTTGTGTTACATAAATATATTAAAAAGTGGTGAGTGTATTTTGTGAATGTGTATGTGTGTGTGTGTGTGTGTGTGTGAGAGATAGAGAGAGAGAGAGATTGTAGGGGGCTGGTTTGAGCTCCCAGCCAGTGGCTCCCTCTCTCCTCCTCTCCCCATGTAATCTCATTGCGTATGGCTTACCTGGGCCGCGCGGAATGGGTTTATTCACGGCTAACGGGATTTGCCGCGCCGTGCTGATCCGCTGAGCCGGAGCGATGGCAGCGGCGGCGTGCCGGGCCGCCCGTCACTCTCCAGCGCGCTCTTAATTACACGCCGACAAGAGATCACCGCTGACAAGATGCTCCCTCTCCTCCTCCTCCTCCTCCTCCTCCTCCTCCTCCTCTTCGTCCCGCTGCTGCTCCTCCTCATCTCCCAGTCAGATGAGCCGGAAGCAGGGGAACCGCATCTCCCACCGGTGCCAGGATGTGGCCGTGTTCTTCTCCACAACAGCTGCTAGGCTCCTACAAGCACATAAGCACCCCCCCCCCACACACACACACACACGAATAGAGACACCTTCAACTGCCACCGTACATACAGTACGTACAATACGTGCTGAGATAGGAAGGCAAACCCAGACAAATATCCACACACACAAGCACACATACAGTATAGTAGACAGACAGTCAGACGCACTCGTACTCACAGACACCACCCACCACAGTCATACACAAATACACTCTCATACACAGACAACCGTCTACCGTACCACACACACACACACACACACAAAGACAACAGTCTACCATACCACACACACACACACACACACACACAGACAGAGACACACACATGCACTTCTCATAAGGGTTGGATCAGTCCCCCAGGGGTAGTCAGTGATCTCACTCAGCTAGGATGATGGCTTTGTAGGTTGACATGAAAGTGCATTTGTAGGTGGCACCCACAGACAATGGCATTTGTGGTTTCTATTACAGTTGGCAAAGCTGGGGTTTTTATGTTTTGGAAAAAAAAAAAAAAATCAAAGTTTTTTTTTTTGTTTTTCTTTTTCATGCACACTTCGAAAAAACACATCTACAAAGTGTGGAGATTTCAAGCGTTTCAAAAAAAAGCTACAGCATATCCATGTATTCAGTTGGTAGATGCTTTTATCCAAATTGACTTGCAAATGAGGAAGAAAAAAACAAAACAAGCCAAGCATACAGCTGTTAAACACGCCAGCGCCGATAGATGCCTGTTGTGATAGAAGTTCTGTGCGCTGACCGGCTAGGATGTATGTATAGTGAAGTAGAAAGGAAGAGAGGCCCCATTACTTTACTGTATGCGTAAGGCTAGAATCACAGGAGCTAAATGCTAACCATCGCTAGAAGTGTTATAAAGGAAAGGTCTTGGTTTGGACTATACAAATTATGCTGTATATGGGGCTTTGCTGTACATGGTCACACACACACACACACACACACACATACACATACACATACACATACACACATGCTCACAAACAAACAGACACACACACACACACACACATACGTGTGTCATTCATGCTCTATATTGTCTGTAACAAGACTTTTCCACACGGGCAGAGCTGCCCTCCCATGGGCGTCAGGCGAGAGTGATCAGTGGCGGTGTGTTCCAGTGGTCACTGGCCACTGGTCAGTCATTAACCCCGCTGCCACAGCATCACCCGGACACCATGCGTCCAGTCCAGTCCCCGCACCGCAGATAAGGGAGCGCCGGCGTGGCCGAGGTGCTTCTGGGGGGAGTGGAGAGCTGTAATTGAGGTCAGCCCGGGAGATCACACATCCAGGTGCACACCCTCGCGCCGCCCGGGTCCACTCCAAGTTCAAGGAAAGAGTGGGGCATTTTTATGGAAATGACGGAATTGTCTAGATGGGCCCGACTTTCTCCTCTTTTTCCTCCTCCGGCTCTCAGACGAGTCCGTCCTGGAGTTTCCGAACGCGTTTTTTTTTTTTTTTTTTTCCTTTTTTTTTTTTTTCAGCGGCTGGCGCTGGAGGGCTTTAAATTAAAGTGCACAGGAGAGAGCCTATTAATCAAGACACCTGGTAATATCTGATTCCAGCTTCTGTCCCCTGGTTGCTCTTCCCTTTTTTATTTTATGGACACGCTCCAGTGGCGTTTAACATTTGTGCGTAGGAGTGTGTGTGTGTGTCTGTGTGTGTGTGTGTGAGAGTGAGTGTGTGTGTGTGTGTGTGAGTGTAGGTGTGTGTGAATCTCAGACAATCTCAGGCTCTATGTGTGTGTGTGTGTGTGTGTGTGTGTGTGTGTGTGAAAAAGAGAGAGAGCAAAAGAGGGGGATTAATTAACAAATGACAGAGGAAGTGTGTGTACTGTTTGGAAAGAGTATTACAGCAGCTGCATTTCTTCTGATGTATGCAAGACTATTTGAGTTTGCAGTAATAGGATAGATTTACTGTGTTTGTGTGTGTGTGTGTGTGCATATATGCGTGCGTGCATGTGTGTTTGAACCTCAGAGTGTCTCTGATTCTGTACGTGTGTGTGTGTGTGTGTGTGTGTATGTTTGAGAGAGAGAAAGAGAGACTCCAATGTTGCTCTCTTGTGGTACTGTACCTACGTATGTATGTAAATATATAAGTTTTAGAACAGAGATGTATATATGTATAGAGAGAAAAAAGAGACTCCTCCGCTTTTTAACTCCCCAGTGCACCTCTGCATGTGAGCAAGAGAAGTGAGAGAGAAAGAGAGGGAGAAAAAGAGAGTGTGAGTGAAAGAGAAAGAGAGAGAGAGAGAGTCTCCAAGTCCCCGGTGCTTTGAGCGCGGCACCTGTGCCTGTCCCAGCGGGGTTCTGATGGGGTATACATTCCCCAGGATCCTTAGGTGACTCAACCCGCAGCTATCTCCCCCCGCCGGCCCGGCCCTTCTGCCGAGGTGACACGGGTTTCTCTTTGTACGCGCCGCGCCGTGACCTTTTCCTCTGACAAGCTCTCTTTGTCTGGCCCCTGCGGCTCTTCCTCACAGAACACCCCCCCCCCTCGTCTCACACACACACACACACACACACACACATTAACTTACACACACCCGCATACTCACACACCCTTGCACACACACACTTGCACACCGGCTCGCCGACAAAACCGCAGCTCTCTCAGTGCCTTACCTGTGAGCTCATGTACGCCCATTGTGCAGTCATGTCTGATGAAAGATTAGACTTTATTGACTTTGGCCAGAGGATTAAGTTACCCTCCCCGCTTCTCCTCCTCCTCTTCCTCCTCCTCCATCTCCACCACCCACCCACTACCACCACCACCACCACAACCTACCCCAGCCCCAGCCCCGGCATCACCCACCACCCCCACCACCACCGTCACCATCACCCTCCACTGCCCACACCACCTCCACCTTCCACCTTTCTCCTCCTCCACCTCTGCCTCTGTCTCTGAAAGAAGAAAGGATTCAAAGGCAGAGGGGAAAAGGGGGAGAGGGAGACGGAGAGAGAGGGAGAGAGGGGGAGAGAGGGAGGGGAGGGGGGTATTGTTCATCCAACACATGGGTGACTAGACAGGAGGGCTCGGCGATGTGAAACCAATTGTGAGACGACGGTATCGAGTTGCGCTGCCACCTTCCTCCAGAGGTGTGTGTGTGTGTCTGTGTGTGTGTTTGTGTGTGTGTGTGTGTGTGGCATGACACTAGGGCCTGTTCTCCCTCCCTCCCACGCACGCATCCCACCCCACACACACAAACACACACACACACACACACTCTTACACACACAAACACACACACACACACACACACACTCTTACACACACATACCCCTGGTGAGGAGGTGATGGTCGGGGCTGTTAGAGGACAAACTCAGGAGGGCGGAAGGATAGACAGAAGAAAGGAATAGAGAGAGAGAGAGAGAGAGAGAGAGAGAGAGAGGGAAGGCCTCTGTTGGCTTTGATGTGAAGGAGCAGGCATGTGGAAACGTCGGGTGTCCATGGTCATTATGGGATGGCTGTTTGCTGG
>JASCQY010000036.1:6225855-6236974 GCA_030264315.1 Sardinella tawilis
GGGGAGTGTGTGTGTGTGTGTGTGTGTGTGTGTGTGTGTGTGTGTGGGTGGGGGGGTTAGGGGGGGGATGGTGGCAGGCGTGGCATGGCACACAGGCACAGTGCCCTTTGCTGGTGCGCCATGGGCACTGCACCAGACCAGACCCCGCGCAGCTGCCCACAGCACCGCCCCTCTTGGGCTGCCAGGAGGGGGAGAGGGAGGGGTGGGTGACACAACTGTACACTCAAGCCCCCCATGTGTCCTCAATACAGGAGCATTTCGTTACAGACACGAACCTGTGAGTTCACACGTGAGCGCAGTAAAGACAAGCGGAGACAAGCGCGACCGTCTGTTTAACCTAGAGAAAGTACCTATTGCACATGAAGAAATTGTTTGAATTAATAGCTGCTTATGCACATAGCATTACACTGTCCATAGAATAACGCTGCTGTTTTGACTACCAAATGTATCCTACAGGAATTCGTACGTTGTCACCTTTAACCAGGATTTCCACATTCTCCTCTGTCTCCCTCCCCACTCCTCTGTGTCGCAGTGATGAACAAGGGTCAGTGTGTGACTAAGTACTACCGGTGGATCCAGAAGAATGGCGGCTACATCTGGATCCAGTCCAGCGCCACCATCACCATCAACGCCAAGAACGCCAACGAGAAGAACATCATCTGGGTCAATTATGTGCTCAGGTGAACACTCCAGCCCTGCTGAACATTAGTGTGTGTGTGTGTGTGTGTGTTTGGGCAGCTACTGAGGAATCCTCTAGCATTTCGCCGAAAGCCGGCAGCCGATATGTTTATCTCCCCCCTCCCCTAACCCCCCCAAGTCCTTTGCTTAATTTCCTCAACCTTTCCTGCACTGAGCAACGGCTTTGTCAGAGATCATTAGAGAGGGGATGTTCTTTTGGGAGCAGCGGATCAATCCCAGTGTGAGCAGAATAAAGAGGCTGCCATGTGCTCCACACCACTGCCCACAATCTCCCCTAAATGATTTTGCTATCGGCAACGCCAAAGACCCCCTTGTCTCCCACCCACCCACCCCCCATTGTTTTGTGTGTGTGTGTGTCTGTGTGTGTATGTATCTGTGCCTGTCTGTGTGTGTCTGTGTGTGTGTGTGTATGTGTATGTGTTTGTGTCTCTGTGTGTGTGTGTGTGTGTGTGTATGTGTTTGTGTCTGTGTGTGTCTGTCTGTGTGTGTATGTGTCTCTTTTTGTGTGTGTGTGTGTGTGTGCTTTTGTGTTTGCGTGTCTTTAAATACTTGTTGGTTCTCATTCTCTATGTATTCTCCTCCCTCTTTCCGACCGTCTTGCAGCAATCCGGAGTACAAAGACGTGCCCATGGATATCGCCCAGCTTCCCAACCTTCCCGAAAAAGCATCCGAGTCTTCCGAGACCTCTGACTCCGAATCGGACTTCAAGGATAACTCCGGTAGCGTATGCCTTCTCTCTTCCTTGTCTCATTGGCAAAAGCCCCCAACTATAAACAACTGGGTGCCCTTTTTTTTCCGCACATGACGCCAAAGCCCAGCGCAGCGCATGGGAACGCGGCATTTACCAAACAAGCATCGGCGACAGCTGTGCAGGGCCTGAACGCTCTAATCGACTCCCCGAACAGAATCAGTGGGTATTAGTGGCCGGTGCCTCCGGAAACTAGGCAAAGATGCCTTTTTCTTTTTTTTGTCCCTTCTACTTGTGGGTACACCTGAGGGGAAGGTGCCAGCGCATTGTCCGCTGGCATCGTTGGCACATGCCCCCCATCACCCCCCCCCGTCCCCTCCCACCCTTTCCTTCATGCCGCCCTGATTCTTGCCAGCCCATGTCGGGAAGAGTGCAGAGAGAGCGAGTGTGTTGTATTGTGTGTGTGAGTTTGTGTGTGAGTGTGTGTTTGTGTGTGTGTGTGAGCATGTGTGTGTGTGTGTGTGTGTGTGTGTGAGCGGCGGTGCCAGCTGCTGCCCAGCCAGAACGATGTGTCTCTGCGCAGTGGTAGACTGGCAGCCTGGCAGTGGCACAGGCTCCCCGGGGGCAGGAGTTGCCAGCGCCCAAATGAAGCTGTACAATTAGTTCCTGATGAAAAGCGCAACAGTGCACTACAGCACAGCAGTGCTCCTTCTAGGGCCACTAAGGACAGGAGGAGAGGGTGGGGGGGGGGGGGGCAGGTTCTTTACAGCAGGCACAACAGAAGGACACACACCTTCACAAGCCCCAGTTTCACGCTGAAGTCTTTTTAATAAAAAAAATGGCATATCATTTTAGCATAATATTTAGGGTCTCTGTATTTATGGAAACCAATAATTTCAATATGTTTTTTTTTTTGGTCAGTGAAATTGCATTGATCTGAAATGAGCCTGAAACTATGTTGGTTTTCCCACCATCTTGTTGTTTGCAGAGGACAACGATAACTCCAAATCAGACGGCAAGGGCAACCAGTCGTCGGAGAACAGCGAGGACCCGGAGTCGGACAACAAGAAGCAGCCGCGGCAGCCGTCGCAGGAGCACGAGATGCGCCGGCAGGAGGAGGGCGACAGCTCCAGCAACCCCGAGAGCCAGGACAGCGAGGACAGCCTGGAGCCGTCCGACTGCGAGGCCGACAGCAAGGAGGGCCGCCTGGGCCGCCTGGGCGGGCTCCACATCAAGGTGGAGCACTACGGCGACACCGAGGCCCTGGAGCTCCACGACTCCAACTCCTCCTCGTCCGAGGAAGAGGAGGAGGACGAGGAGGAAGACGACAACGAAGAGGAAGAGGAGGACGACGAGGACCACCACCACCACCACCACACGGGGCTCAGCCCGAAGGATTGCGGCCTGGCCGTGGCGGAGTTGGCCGGCGGCGCCGCCGCCAGCAAGCACCAGAAGCGCAAGAAGAGGCGGAAAAAGCAGAAGTGGAACGGCGGCGGCCGCAGGCAGCGGCTGAGGCTGTCGCCCGAGGAGCCTCTGAGCCCCCATCCGGCCGTGGACCCCGGCGCCCTGGGCGAGCAGCCGCCCCTGCTCCCCCCGCCGTCGCCCGCCAGCGCCTCGGTGCTCAAGATCAAGACGGAGATGTCCGAGCCCATCAACTTCGACAACGACAGCAGCATCTGGAACTATCCTCCCAACCGGGAGATCTCGCGCAACGAGTCGCCCTACAGCATGACCAAGCCCCCGACCGGCAGCGCCGTCGCGGCGAGCGCCACCGAGCCCTTCCCCTCGCCACAGGGCTCCACGGGGCTCCAGGTGACCATCCCCGACTCGGTCCTCACCCCGCCGGGCACCGACGGCAGCGGCGGCGCCCGAAAGCCGGGCTTCAACGGCAGCGGCGCCAGCGGCGGCACCCCCAACTCCACCTCCAGCGTTGGCTCCAACCTGGCACCCCCGTCCAGCTCCTCTTCCTCCGACCCGCTCTCCCCGCCGCTGTCGGCGTCGCCGAGGGACAAGCAGCAGGGCGGCACTCCCACCACCACCTCCTCTTCCTCCTCCTCTTCCTCCAGCAACGGCAATGGCTCCCTGCTTTACAGCGGCGACCTGGAGGCCCTTCAGCGGCTGCAGGCGGGCAACATGGTCCTCCCGCTCGTCCACCGCGTCACGGGCACCCTGGCGGCCGCCGCCGCCGCCGCCACGAGCACCACGCCGGTGTCGGGCGCCCCGCGCGTCTACACCACCGGCACCATCCGTTACGCGCCGGCCGACGTCACGCTGGCCATGCAGGGCGCCAACCTTTTAGCGGCCGCCGCGCCCAACGCCGCGCACGCCATGAACTTCGTGGACGTCAACGGGCCCGGCTTCGCCATCGACCCCAAGACGCCCATGGAGATGCTCTACCACCACGTGCACCGGCTCAACATGTCGGGCCCGTTCGGCACGGCCGTCACCGGCGCCAGCCTCTCGCAGATGCCCGCCAACGCCAACGTCTTCACCACGGCCGAGGGCCTGTTCTCAACGCTCCCCTTCCCCGTCTACAGCAACGGCATCCACGCCACGCAGACTCTCGACCGCAAGGAGGACTGAAGCCCACCCGCCCGAGACCACCTTACTGTGTTTATCGACTGTGTTACCAGACTCTTTTTCGAGAGACGAAAAAAACGACAATAAATAAATAAATAAATAGACAAGAACAAAAAAAAAAAAAATGAAAGACGCAAAACTGTGTTTTCAAGCGGGAGACTGTGAGAACTGTAAAAGGACATTTGAAATAATTCTAGCACTTTGAATTTCGAGCAATTACGCTTGTCGAATTGAAATGTATTGTCCCTCTCCACTTTCTCCCCCTCCTTCCTCTCCTCTCTCCTCCTCACTTCACATCTTTTTCTATCTTTCTATCTCCCATCTTTTCTCTCTTTCTAGACCTTCTCTTTCTATCTCTTTCTTACCTCCCTGTTCTCTAGGTGTCAGTGACATTTCCTCTGAATGGACTAAACTGACTATTCCTTTCTGTCTTCAGAGAACTCAACACCGCTGGGGTAGAGGACTTCTCTGTAGGCAGAACGAGGTGTACTTTTTATTTGAGTCGATTTTGTTGCATCTTTATTCGGATGCCTTGTATATTTAAAAGGGACTGAAGTGGATGTCAGCAGAAAAAAAAAAACAGAGAAACTGTGATTGTTTCAGAACCATATCTTGATGTGATCAAGGTTTGACGATGACAAAAAGGATGTTGCCCTATTTGACCTAGTTGAAGGGGTTTGTGATTCTTTCTAAGTGAGGGAATTAGTATTTTAGAAATAAATGTTTTTTTTTCCTTTTTTATAGTTCAGATTTAACTTGCAAATCATACATTTACTCAAAAAAAGCAATTTCAGCCGGGTATTGACCTGTGAATAGAATGTTACTGCAACAAAAACAACAACAACAACAACAATTACAACAAAACAACATGCCAGGACTGTGGAACAGGTCAGTACATGACATGGTATCTCCCAGTTCCATTTCCTTCTTTGCAGATCCATGGTGCTACCATCCAATGACCCCCACTCATGTGACCGGTGTAGGCACTGTTCCAGGGCTAGAGACAAGAGGGGTTCTAGGGGAGGATTTTCTTGTACAGTCCGAACCTCTTCACCCCCGAGCTTTTGGATTTGATTTTTCCCACCCCTGCTACTTACCCTGACATTACTTTCATACCCATTCTAAGTTTATTGCGAGCTGAGCTCAGTGTTATTGGGCACTAGGAAGAGGAAAAAAGGAGCAAGTTAGGGTTTAGTTTTTGTTTTTGTCTCTTAACATTTGAAGTGAATCACTTTCTTCCTCAGTCTAACTGAGGATAATGAGAATCATAGACTTGAAAATTAAAAATGAATGTTAAATATAAAGCCGTTTTTTTTCTCCCCCTTCTATATCGAACCTTTTTTTGAGTTGTTTTTCCTTTTCTTAAACTCTCCCCTCGTTATTTAAAGCCTAGCATCTCTGCCGAACATCTCCCAACCAAGCAGTTTCCTTCCACTGTTCACTCAGACTCTCTGAAACCACATATCAAGGATGTTGATACAAGGACATGCATTTCAGTCAGAAATGTAAAAAAAATGTTTTTTTTTGAAAAAAAAAATCACATTCCTATTTTTTTCCCACGTTGCCAAAAAATATATGATTTTCTTTCACAGATTGGTGTTAAAACACTGTGATTTTTTGTCGTTTAAGAAAAAAAAAGAAATGATAGTAATAAAATTGAAAAATACTGTCACTTCATCCTTTGGCAGCCATTCATCCAGTCATCTATTACCAAGCGTGAAATCCGTAAACGTGTACAATGTGTAAGTGTCACTGGCTGTCAGTTTCCATAGCGATTTCAGTGTGTGTTACTATATGCAGTATATACCGAGCTGATGTAGCCGTTTCGTCCTTTGTCTTCTCTGTGCTTTCTCTAGTCTGGGGATTGGCCATGGGGTAAAGAGGGGGAGGTTCCGCACTGGTCCCCCTCCCGCCCCTCTCCGTTCCCCTCTGCAGTCTTAGTGAAACAGTTGAGGTTAGTGGATTTTGTGTGGTGGCCTTCCCAAATGTTGTGTCACCTTTTTTGCTGCTTTTCTTTTTTTTTCCTCTGTACTCCCTTCTTTCTGTTCCTGCTATTGCTTTGCTGTCGTGTAGTCTTTACAGACCTCTCTTTCTCTCAGAGAAAAAAAAAGACTCTTAACTAGCTCAAAGGTTTATGGAGCCATTTTTTGCCACTGAGGAATTCTGGGATTGCAGTTTCCAGCTTGCATTTACTCTGAAAAAAAAAAATTAAGACGAAAAAGTAGCATTTAGATTTAACGACTAGACTGGAACCATACAAGCCTCAGTTGCGAACACATTCCCAGAGTCCCTTGTGCTTCTTGTATGCATTGGGTGTATTTCATTGGTTTCCACCAAACCTGTTGACTTCAAGGACCCTGCAACTCACAGGAATTAATAAAAAAAAGTTCATGGTAGTATTTCAGGACAATAAACAATTTTAAAGATTTCTAAAGAGATGAAAAAAATATTTCGCACTATAAATCTATTTTTATAGGTGTTTTGAAATTGCATGTTTACTAAGTTGACTGTTTGGTTTACTTGATTTTGTTCGGTCCAGCAGCTTTGTCAAAGTTAAGTGTTTTTTAGTCTGTCCAGCAAAGGGAGGGGGATCCTTTGTCTTTTTAACCGAATCAGGCTTTGCTCATCAGGAATAAAAAAAATGTCTGTGGTTTGTTTCTGTAAAGATGTTGCTGTTAACTCAAACCCAGGTCGTGAAATAAATGTTTTTAGACAAAAAAATGTTTTAAAAAAATGTCAGGGTGGATCGTTACCTTACAGAGCGGTTGCAGGAGAGCTTTGGTGTCAGCAGACGAGAACGAAAAAGGGATCCTCTAGCGTTCTAGAATTTTCTACGTGGCAAAGCAATGAGGGGGGTTCGGGAGATGAGAGAGGGGGGCAGCTCCGAAAGCAGACCCAGTGGGCCAGGAAATACACCCATATGTTACAAACAGAGCAGCCGGACGAGCTGCTTCAATGTTTTTCTGTGTTGTGTCAAAAATGATTGCTGGTGATTTAATCTTAAACTAATCTCAGCTGCTGTCAGATAAATAGTGTTTAAAAATGACAATATGAAAAATCACTTCATTACCTGTGACGAACTGTGTCTGTGTTTTTAACTATTTCTTGTACAATTATACAGATTCTTTTATGAGGAACTTGGTGCCAAGTAGGAAAAAAACTATGGGAGAAAAGGGGTTTCTCTTAGTCTCAATGTTAACAGTGTTATAAATTCTAAAAAGCGAACAAATTAAAATATTAAAAAGAGAAAAAAAAACTATGGTACATTTTTTATTTTATTTTTTATTTTTTGTTTTCAGAGGAAAACATGAACTAACTGAAGCTAACTTTGAGTGCCTGGCTTATTTTTTGAGGAACATCTTTTGTTTTGTTTTGTTTTTTCGTTTGTTTTGTCATTGACCATGAATAATGCTGCAACTCAGAATTGTACATACTTCATTTTACAACAGGGTTATTTTATACTTTTGTAGGTTTTCATTCAGTTTCAAAAGAAACATGTCATACATGGTTGTCTTTCTGTAACACGGTGTTTTACCATCTTACAGGTGCCATATTCATAATAAACTTCTCTTGGATTTGTCAAACTGGCATCCTTTCTTTTGCGTTCAACCATCCCAGGCAAACGCCACACACTTGTGTGACTGGCTAAATTTTTCTTTCTTTCCTTCCTTCTTTCTTTACCTCTTTTCCCTTCTCTCTTGGTTAATTTCTTTTCCTTTTGCCTTCAATTTAATTTAGATTTGATTCTTTCCAGAGGATCTATACTCCTTTTTTCTGTATCTGATGCCCTGCCTGTTTTTTGTCTTATTTTTTCCTTGCATGGTGGGGCAAACATTTAGACATATCCTCTCTTTCAGGTACAGTTCAATCACTATGGCAAGACAGAGGGGGGAAGTCTTTGTCTAGGTTCAGTGATGCCTCTCCTCTGGTCTCTTCTGCTTGGGGTTCACCAGTGTCTGTCTGTCTGTCTGTCTGTCTGCGTGACCTGTGGGCCCCCTCGCCCCTCACACGTGATGGTGGGAATTTGTGTATTGCGGGTTGGGAGAGGGGGGAGTGGTGGTGGCAGGGGTCACAATGATGTAGTGGGTGAGAACTTCAGCAAAGGAAGCACGGGTATCTCTAATGCTACACCATACCTCTTGATAATCTATAGCTAGATTTTGTTTTGTTTTGTTTTTTTTCCAATGCCATTGTGCTAATCCGACATGCGATGTGCACCGTCATCCCCTCATCATATCTTACTGATCCCACTGTAACTCTTGCGGCAAAGCTAAATAAATGGGGACAAAGAAAATATGCCATTTTAATAGTGTTTTATTTAAAATATTTCATGTTGGTCTGTAGGCTATATTTACGATACACACGCACACACATATAAAATCTATACATATTTTACAGAAGTTTTTTTTTTTTTTTTGCTGTTGTTATCCGAGTATTCCCTCATTGGTTACTTTGAAAAGCTGATTCCTGCCCATTTCAGTGGTTCAGTATTTCTCCATACCTTTGAACAGTGGATTGTGTCTTTGTTCAAAGGTTTGCAGCCTTACCACCAAATCTTTTTGCTCTTTTTTTCCTCCTTCCTCTCCTCTCTCTTTCTCCCCTGTCAAATTCAGTGCAGCCTCTCTCGTTCCACTCTCTCCCCTGGCTCTGAGCGTGGAGGGGAGGTCACCGCCAAAGCCTGGTCAGGAAAATTCAACCAACTTTAAATATTTTACGCAATTTTAAATGAAGTCCATGAATGATAGATCACAGGACAGAGGAGGAGGAGGGAGAAAGAGCGAGGGATAGAGAGAGAAAGAGAGAAAGCCCCGTACTCAAACCTGGAGCCGCTCTAATGACCTCCAGCTGTCTGTCTTCAGCGCTATGTCCATATTTGGAAGGCGAGAGAGGTGTTTACGGACCACAAGGCAAACTCATTAGGTCAGCTCTCTGTTTTTCTCTCTCTCTCTCTCTCTCTCTCTCGCTCTCTCTCGCTCTCTCTCGCTCTCTCTCTCCTGGGTCCTCACTGGAGTCATCATGTGAATACATGAGCACCTGGAGATTTTCTCGAAAAATATTCAGAGAGGTTTCATACACCTGTAAGATCAGAGGCATTTTTGTAGTGTACATATACCACTAGTTAGGGTTGAAATATAGCCCACTGTAGGTTTTCAATCATTATATGTCGGCCCCCATGACATTTACAGATATATTACATTTATGACAAGCTGACCACATTCAATTATTTTGTGCGATAACATGACACTTCACTTGCAACAAATATACAAAATTCAATGGAATGACCTTAAAGGTGAGGTTTGCTATATTCTTGTAAGTATACACACACATAATGATAAATATACATATGACAGGTATTCTGAAGTTTTGTTGATAAAGATGTCCTTCTTGTTCATTCTTCGGTTACTTCTTTTATACCTAAAGCTGTTCATGGATGCTGGTCAATTTATTTTTCAAACAGACCCAGGATGCACTCAGTGTACATGAAGTTTTTTGCACCTGAAAAAAATAGAACATGCATAAAATGTCTTTAAAAGCTTCAGTCCTTATAACCTCAGGCTTTTTCTTGTATCACCTTTAAGGTTCCAATAAAGTTCTTGCACATCCAGAAACATTTTATAAGCGGAGAATCCTGTCACCTACAAACTGAGGCAGTTCTGAAAGTCAGCCTCTCCTCAGAACTCTGATGAAATGCCAACATTCTTGATAGAGAAAGAGTGACACCTAGTGTTGCAGTTTGGAACACACAGCAAAATAGAATGTTTTCCTTGACCTGCAACACTAGGCTTTGCTTCTGAACTTGAGAGAAAGTGAAAGTGGTGATGGTGATAATTTTATTTAAAAATAATTACAGAATTTTTATCAATCAAAAATGTATTGCATTTAAAAATTCTATTCCTATCCGGGATATCAAAATATTCCCTGTTGACATCTACAGTTTTGTTTTACCTACATTATTATGAGATCTACAGGTTATTTATGACAATCTATGTGTAAAAACAAATGCATTGCGTGTGTGTGTGTGTGTGTACAAGCTATGTTGTGTTTCTTTGTCTTTACATTCTTTTTTAAACAAAATAACAGAGGGACGCATTTGCTGAACAATCTGCTTTTATTTAAAAGCGCATCATAAAGGCATTGTCAAACTCAAAAAAAGGCTCACACCAAAACAGCACACAAACCATACACCAGCACAGCAGCATTGCTGACCTGCATGCAAGCTGACTCCTGGAATCTCAGTGCATTAAATGAATCACTGAACTAAGAGGCAGTCACACACACATATAAACACATAAACACACACACACACACACACACAGATTATGAACAATATGGGTGTTGGTTATGACAGCAGCTTCCAATCAGCCTACACAGTGGGGCAGGAAGGATGTAGATTACGTATATCTAATTATTTAACCCCTATGCAGGCAAATGGCAACTACAGTAGGTAAACAGTAAACAGAGCTGGTCACAAGCCAGTGATTTAGCAATAATCTTCATGGATTACACTACTACACAGTGAAAAAAAGCAACCCAAAATCAAGTAGGCAATGCCGGTATTAATATATTCAACGGAAATGTGTCATTTTGACACTATGATTTTGCAGACTATTCACAAATTTGATTAAAAACTTGCAGTGCTTACACTTAACAATACATAAAAAACATATCAAACAAGATCAAGACAAACATTCAGAGTAAAAATCTGTGAGAGAGGGGACATTGTTTTTACACCATCATAGCTGATGCAAAATATAATTCTTCAATATTAATAAAAGTGGTAATTTTTGATTTAATAGTGTTGCTTTGGTGTTAAAAATAACTGTTGATAAAAAAATAGTAGGATAATGTTATTTAATGTGTTCTTAATACCAACTATTTTGTCGGAATTGACTTAATGTGCTCTTCAAGGCCTTCACAAATAAATATTACATTACTGGAGCCTTTTTCAGGGCTGGTTTAAGGTGCGGCACACCGTTTGTCATTCAGACTAGGGCTTTCATCAGCTCTGTATTTTAAGCACTTCAAGCCGTTGTTCTCCCAATGGTTCAACATGGAGCAAAACTTACAGTTTCAATTTGTCAAATCCCAATAGATGTCACTGTCTGGTGGAATATTAAAATGAATGGCACACTAATGCACACAAGACCAAAA
>JASCQY010000036.1:6257687-6272688 GCA_030264315.1 Sardinella tawilis
TCGGCTAAAAAACGCTTTGGCCCACTAATACAACTCTGGGGGCTGCAGGGAATGACTCAATTTCACCTAGGGGTGGCATACTCCTTTAAAGTCTCACTCTCTCGCCATGGTAGTGTACTAAAGTCTCACTCTCTCTCCATGGTAGTGTACTTTCCCCAACACTGGTGCTCGCATTATGACCTTCATCGGCGGACCAGCCACCCAAGGCCCCGGCATGGTGGTGGGAGACGAGCTGAAGACGCCCATCCGCTCCTGGCACGACATCGAGAAGGACAATGCCAAATTCATGAAGAAGGCCACAAAAGTAAGCTGCACAATCTGTCTGTAGTCTGCATCTCACAGCCTCATTGTCTCACTCTGAATTGATCTCTGAATCTGACTACAATATCAGTCCATCCATCTCTCCCTGATTCTTAGTAACGCACAACCATATAATAGTGTTGAAATATGATCATCATAGTGTATACAGCTGGCCACTGTATTCTGTGTCATTACTGCCTCTGATTTATTCACTGTACAGTCATTTATATTTTCATGGTTTGTTTTTTTTTGTTTGTTTTTATCGCCGCAACCCTAATGTTAGATGCTTGGCCTATTTATAGTCGTCATTATGTGCGGGTTATCCAGAATTCTTCTGTGACTCTGAGGATTGAGTGAGTCATTGTCTGAGCAACGCTGTGGCAGTGCTCACTCTAACAGGCTTATAGGCTTTAGTGTGGAAATGAAGCGGCCCTGTTATGCACTGTGTCTAAATCGGCCTCTCTGTGCATTCCAGCACTACGAGGCGCTGGCTAACCGGGCAGCGGCTAACGGCCACATCGTGGACATCTACGCCTGTGCCCTGGACCAGACGGGGCTTGCCGAGATGAAGTGTTGCCCCAATTACACAGGGTGAGCAGCAGACTGCTGGCACCTCACCTGTGCAGCAGGCTGAGCAGTCACTTCCTGTCGTAACCTAAAGTACACTCCCAGTCATGCTAGCCAAATCCATAATAATAAGACGATACGGTTTTTAGACAGCCTAAAGCTGTGTTTAGGCTACTTCTTGGTCTATCATTACAGTAAGGACTGATGCTGCGTTTGTTTTAATTGAAATCCGTGTGTCTGTTTTAAGTAAAACATCTCTAAAAATGAAGTGGAAAAGATATTTCAGTTGTAGCGTAAGTTGCGTTAGCCTTTTATACTGTATGTGGGTGCTTTTATGAATTGACTGAAGTGGTATTTATTTGATTTGTTCATTTTGTTTTTGTTGTGCAATCGCACTGGTGACAAACCTGAGCAGCCAGTTTCATGTGAAGGATGTGTTTTCTGGTGCTCAAACAATTTCTCATTTTTTCTTTGGGCAGTGGTTACATGGTGATGGCAGATTCCTTCAACACGTCACTCTTCAAGCAAACTTTCCAGAGAGTCTTTACAAAGGATGTGCAAGGATGTTTCAAGATGGCCTTCGCTGGCACTTTAGAAATCAAGGTAGATTTAAGTTTCTATTCTGTTGACATTACATCTTCAATTGAACATGTAATGTGTTGTGAGTTTTCTTGGGGAGCTGTTATCACAGTTTTATCCCTATTGTACTCATCAGAAATGATGTGAAAACGTGACTCGTAGCTCTGTAGGAAAAAGTGCTAGATGTTGTCAAACCTGTCTGATTTCCTTTCAGACTTCACGGGAGGTCAAGATTTCTGGAGCGATTGGCCCATGTGTCTCGTTGAATGCCAAAGGACCTTGTGTGTCTGAGAATGTGAGTATGCACACACAGACACACACACACACACACACACACCACCTAGCTTTTGTGCCTGCTTAAGTTGGTGTAACCCCTTTTTAAGGTTTTGTCCTTCACTCAATCTGTTAAAACAGCAAATGGCTGAAATACTGTGCCTCTGTTTGTGTTTACACTGTAAATGACTATGTGAAAATGAGTTGACTGATGCTAAATATGCTCCTTGGAAAGATTTGTAGTACCACATAGTAATACTTGTGTTATTATTGCACATGATTCTATGTGATTGGTAATGAATCATTACATTCCTAAATGGCCTAATGATCTGCTTCATTCCTCCATGTCATTCTCCGCACCTTCACAGGAGATTGGGACTGGTGGCACTTGCCAATGGAAGATATGTGGCCTGGATCCAAGCACCACTTTGGCTATCTACTTTGAGGTGGTCAACCAGGTAAGGGTGTGTGGGTGTGAGTGGGTGCCCCCAGCATTGTCTCTTCGAACACCGCGGTACATGGTAATTTACACAGACCCATTGCATAGCTGTGTGAAACCACTCAATCGATACCTCTCTACTCGCATCGGCAGAGGAAGTGTTGCCAACTAGATTGATGGACATCATTTAAAGGTGTTAAACCCAATCAGGGACCTGTCAGTGGTGGTAATGGCCACGGCGTAACAGCTGGAGTCAGTGCCACATACACAAAAACGGGTACCCTCACTGTGTTTAATATGTTTTGGCTGCTGTTGCTGCCTGGCGTAATATTCTTATATTACATCCTGGGTCCTCACAAGCTCTTGACATCTCTTCCCCCCCCTTTCTCTTTCTCTCTCTTTCTCTCCCGTCTCCTTCTCACCCTCTCTCACACACATACACACACACTACCCCACTGCCGTTTGCATCACGGCACTGATGTTCCAGCACTCGATATTTCTGCATGTTGAGTCACTGTCGTCGATTATAAATACCAGATAAGCACACTAGGTTTGCGGTCTATTGATTTAGTTGTAACAGTGGCGTTTGAGAGTTTCATCACCTAAACTTTCAGCCTCGCAGCCTCTCGCTGGAGACGTGACTGAGTTGTCCTTGAAGCTGAGTCATCTCCAGCAGTCATTAAGAGTTGGCATTGTTCCCAGAGTTTTAAACCTCCTCGCCGCATGATGGAGGATGTTACTGGTGCTCACCACTAGAGGGTACAAGGTCTTCAGAAATGTTCTGCTTGAAATTGCTGGACAAGTGCCTGGATTTCATGACAGTGTTTTACACAACGTTTTCTATCTAAATGAATAATAGATGAGTTCAAAGAGATGACTGAAGAACTCGCTCAAGTCGGAAACACATCCCCAATGTGACTTGTAGGATAGTACTGGGGTGAACTGATTAATATACCCAGTGACTAAAACATGTAAGATAGAGTGGGACAACAATTAGTACAGCATAGTGGTGGTAAGTTTTATCTTATTTTATTTTATGTAAATCAGTAACAAAGAAAATGCTTTCATGTCTTGAGAATAGTCCGGAACTCAGGCACTGGTAAGTCGTGCTCACTGCTGCCAGTGAGAAGGCACATGTTGGCAAGCGAGCAAGCTTTTTTTTTTTTTTTTTTTTTTCTTTTTTTTATAATTTTTCTTTTTAATTTTTTCTTTTTTAACTCGGCAGCATGTGGAGGTCCTTCAGTGGTCTCCGCAGTGGGATTGAGGTGACTGTATGCAGACAAGCAGTCCTTTTAAAGAAGAAAAAGCAGAAGAAGCAATTTGAGCTCTCCGTCTTTTGACTCCCCCTCACTCTCCCTCACGTGTCTCCTCGGTGTCCACACTTGGCTCGGAAAGCGCTAGAAAAATGCACTGTCTTTTTGCCTCCTTATGGCATGTAGCCTTGATTTTGTTTGTGGTTTTGCAAATTTTTTTCCCAAAGCCATTGATGTGCATTCTGTGATCGACTCAGTCCTGAAGGATGCTAACTACTGGGCTTGTGGTTGTGCTCGTGGTCGTGCTCACACTGACGCTCGTGTCCCGTGGGATGCTGGGAAGGGCCTTTGAGTGCACCAGATTGGCTGGCAGGGCAGTGGCGTGGGGCGGCGGAGGGGACGAGCAGCTCTCTCTGGCGGTGGCCGGCTGGCTGGCCGCGCTTTGAGAAATGGAGTCCTTCTTTCGCCGCCTCTGGAACATCTGCCGCAGCTTGGCTAGACTTAGACGCAGGGCTGCCCGGTAGCGTCTGAGAGAGATAGAGAGAGATAGAGAGAGAGAGGTGGGGAAACCAAAGAGGATGAGACAGAAGTGAGAAGTAGAGCTAGTCAGTCTTTGTGCTCATTGAATTGAATTACTTTGTGTGAGATCTCAATCAGCTTGACTCTTTGTCCATTGCTGCCATATAGTATTACCTCAGCTGACATTTGGTGATGCAAGTTAAATAGATGGACCACAGCAGAGTGCAAATTGTATGTTCTCTAAACCTATATAATATTGAGAAATCAAGATTGCCAAGACACCGGTGCTCATCTGATATCTTTGCCTATAAAATGCTCTTATGCACTAAAGAGCACAATGTTGCATCTGACAATAAGACCGTATTTACAAGGACATTCCAAAATCTTGTCGAAAGCCTTCGTGGTGGAGTGCAAGTTGTCAGAGCGATCCTTTGGCTGTAGATTTGAAATGGGATAGGGGATCATAAAATTTCCTGTGGGTGGAATGGCCAACAGTGTTTGTGTTTGCTGTGTGTGTGTGTGTGTGTGTGTGTGTGTCTGTGTGGTTTACGTCTGAGTCATGGAGTTGATCCAGGGGTTCAGTGCGGAGGTGAAGAGCACCAGCCACATGGCCACAGCTGAGGCAGGCTCAGGACACTCTCTCCCCGTGAGGGACTCGTAGAAGCAGATCACGATGTAGGGCAACCAGCACACCAACAGACACACTGCACACACACACAAACACACGCACACACACACGCACACGCACACACACGCACAGGTGCACACACAGAGAAAGACGTAATGTGATTCACTGTAAATACACATTTGCAAACATTTACGTTGATCTCGTACAGTACATACATCTACTGATAAACCCAGAGCAGAGCTTTTGTCAGGTCGGGCAGATATCATGTTGTGTGTGGTGGGCTTGAATACAATCTCATGTTTGTGCAACAGCCTTTTTCATATCTTAAACTAAAGCTGCAGTGTAATGCAGGGTTTCAGTGGTCATGGAAATGCTGAATTTTGAAATGCCATTTTCAGGCCTTTAAAAAAACACTTTTTATTTAAGTATTTATTTATTTTTTTGTTACTTATTTATCAAAACATTGTTGAATATTCACACATGTGGGTTAAAAGACCTTAATTTATGCTGCCTCAGATAAAATGTTTAATTGTGCCAATTTCTGACCTAAAACAAGAAAAGAAATAGGAAAGGTTGGTTTTATACTCTATTATGTAGGTCAAATCAGAAGTGAAGGATGAGATGGTTTTTATTGCGATTTCATTTTTATCTCAAATTGTAGGCATCTCCCCTTGATCAGCTTGCTGCCTGCCCTCTGAATACATTATGAAAAAGTCCGGTTTAGGGAGACAACACAGGGGATGTAAACCTCAAACAAACACTAGGGGCACAGGCTGTACACCAAAACCTAACCACATTTCAGCCAAACACCAACAAGATAATTAGGGCTAGTAACCATGCAAATATAGGTGGGGGGCATTGAACAAAGTTAATTTCGTAGCCTGAATTTGAGAGTAGTGTTTTGTATGGGATTTTGGTATTTACGTGGAACGTCAACAGAAGTGAAATCATGCAAGATCTCATTGTCCACCTTTAAAAGTTGAGTTGAGTTAAACTGAACAGCTGCAGCTTTTGGAATATTGACAGATCTGACAGATGCCCCCCTCTCTCACCTCTTTCATCACATAGACAGACACATAGACTTCTAGAATACAGTATATAGCATTCTATAAGTCTATGGCTAGACATACTGGCTTCATGGCAAGAGAGGACTTGTCATTATATACTGTAATTGACATTTTTGAGTAAGGATTAGCTGTATAAACATGAACATATACAGTATCTGCAGCAATGATGAAAGTGTGAAGGTGCTGTTGAAGGTGTTAGTTCAAATCATTTCATGGAAAGTGCGATAAGGCAAGCCGTGTTCCCTCCAATAGCAGTTGTAATGAGGTAGGCTGTTATGAGCTCATTGTGGCACACGCTTTATTCCTATTATTATGATCAACACTGTCATATGGCCGCTTCAAGGCAGCGGTACCCTGGATCAACGAACAGTGCTGTTCCAAATAATTACATAATAGTCTGGCTGAGGCGATAAGCTCAAAGCCAAACCCAATTCTCAAATTCCTGCTCGACAATAGTCACCCAGAAGCACCAGGCTGATCTCTCGGCCCCCGAAGCGTGCCCCCTGGACGTTCTCACAGACACAGGGAGCGCCTGTTCTCCCACCCCTAGTAGAGGCCCCCTTCCTTTGCTCTTACCTACGGTGGCAATCATGACTATGGAGCTGCGCAGGTAGTTGTTGGCGGGCACGTAGAAGCAGTGGTGCTCGTTGCAGACGAAGGTGCCGCGGCGCGCCTGCTTCTTGGCCACGTACACGATGTAGCCGTACAGGCAGCACATGGCCAGGATGGGTGCGATGACGCCCGCGCCGAGGAAGAGCACGTTGAAGCCCACGCACGACGTGCGGAAGCTGGGCGCGCACGCGTAGCGGCCGGCGCTGTAGCCGTAGCTGCCGAAACCGGCCAGCGGCAGCGCGGCGTTGAGCAGGCAGTAGCTCCAGACGGCGGCAAGTACGGCCCAGGCGCGGCGAGCGGTGAACACGCGGGCGTAGCTGAGCGCGAAGCAGATCTCGGTGAACTTGTCCACGGTCGCCCAGGTGAGCGAGTGGACCGAGGCCAGCTGGAGCAGGACAAAGAGGAAGGCGGAGGCCTGGCACAAAGTGCCCTCGCTGGGGTAGCCCTCGGCAGGCCGGAAGAGGCTGGTGTGGGCACTGAAGGGGATGATGAACAGGCCCAGGGCCAGGTCGCACAGGCAGAAGCTGCAGGTGAGCGGCCAGGTGTCCTTGCGCAGGTTCTTGTTCAGCAGCGCCACGGCCAGAAGCATGGAGTTGCCGCACACCGAGCAGGCGCCGGAGCAGATCATGAGCGTAGCGTACGCCACCTCACTCCACGCCATCCCCACGTGTGTGTGTGTGTGTGTGTGTGTGTGTGTGCGCGCGTGAGTGTAAAACTGGAAAGGTTTTTCCTCAAAACACTTCCTCCTCCTCGCTCCGTGCTGGCTACATTTGTGTCCCGTTCCGAAATGCAGCGTTTTCCCCCCTAAAAAGTTAAGTCCAGAATATCCTAGTCCAAGTGGAGCTCCCACCGTCGACATAAGCCATGAGCAGAGCAACACAGATGGAAATGGTCACGTTTTCATAGTTGCATGAGTGTGGAGCATCTGTCACTATCAAGGGACTTCTGCTGCTATGGATCTGCCAGTGTCCTGCTGTGTTTGAAGATCATTCTCTCTCACTCACTCACATGCACACATTCTCTCTCTCTCTCTCTCTCTCTCTCTCTCTCTCTCTCTCCTGTGTCACACACACACTCATAAACACACGCGCGCACACTCATGCACTCACTCATAATCAGGCACACACACACTCATAATCACACACACACACACACACCAAGTCTCTCTCCATAGGGACCTAAGCTGCACAGCCCTCACCTGCCTTGCCGTTTCCACCCACCCTTACCCCCATGTCACCTGTCGTCGTAAAAAGACAAACACACACACACACCTTTCCAACTACCCAACTATGCAACAGTCTTTTTCTCTCTCTCTCTTTCTCTCTCTCTCTCTCTCTGGGCCTCTATCTATCTCTTTCTCTCTCTCTCTGGGCCTCTATCTCTCACTCCACTCCGCTGGTGCAAATAAGGTGGCTAACATTTAGAGAGCCGAGGGCTGTGTGGACACAGGAAGCCTGTAACAGGGTCTCTGTGCAAACAGCTGGACCCACGTTCAATATCCTCTCTGCCGTAATGGCTGCTGCTGCCAGTCGGGTTAATGAGGCCTTTTTGCGCTGGAGTGTTGTGGTGGTAATTGGCAAGAAGCACGGGAGTAATTCGCTTTAAGCCCTAATCATTAATGATCGCGGGGCCTTTTCTGCCTGGGCGCTAAGCTCTTGGTCACCAATTAAAGGTGCTTGTTTTTCTGCTCTGTGCGTTGATGAAGCTGTACGCCACCACCATCTTGTCTGTTGGCTAATGTACAACTTCTCCTTTCTCTTGCGTTATAAAAAAAAAAATTAACAACAAGCAGCCATATTTGTTTTAAATTAATTGCCATATTACCATATGGTAATCTGCCTCACCCAGGGTCTACAAGCCACTAATGGGATGCTTATTGAAAAACATCTTTCCACTGCATCACCCTTGCTACACTAAGTAGATATGACACGCGAGGGGGAAAAAATGATTCATGTTCTTAGTAATGTCGGTACAGTGGGAACAGACATTTGAACCTTTCAGTGTTTCCAGCTGTTGCCGAGACTCCTGTAATAGCTGTGGCTAAATTGGTGAGGTGTTGTGTTAAAATAAACTGGAAGTGTTATCGGATTGAAAAAAAATAACCATCTGTGTGAGTGTGTGTTATGAACTTCATCAAACTGCACGCACATACCAGTGTCCATGCACTCTGGTGCTCAAGGTCGGCACTAACCGTAGGAAGTATGTGCTTGTAGAGTGCTGTGTGGGGTTGGGTGGTTCTCACGTGTTGGAAGCTGATGTGTGTCTGTTGTTTGGTGTTCTGTTTCCAGCACAACGCGCCAATCCCACAGGGCGGCCGAGGGGCAGTCCAGTACGTCACGCAGTACCAACACTCCAGCGGCCAGAGACGCATCCGGGTGACCACCATCGCACGGAAGTTAGTACCGCATCTCAAGTGTACCCGTGTGTGTGTGTGTGTGTGTGTGTGTCCGTGTGCGTGCCCCTTGAATGGGCGATTGTGTTTTTGTTGCTGTAATATTTCGTTCAGGCTGAAGGTGAAGTTGTTTTGATTTTATGGACTACCTGAAAACATGAATCCCTGGAACATATTGAGTTACAAGTTTTCTACTGTAACTAAACATTACTAGTACATTCTCATCATTGAAGGCACAAAGCTGGACAACACAAATGACTTACAGCTCCACACTTACACTCTCGCTGCCTAAAAAACAATGTGGCCTCGCTGCTCCTCCACCACTGATGGAAGCTGGCTCTCGTAGAAAATGAACAATTTTGGGTCAAGATGCCCTTGACGCATTCAGACTGAACGTACATGGACACATGCTCCCCCACATCTGTGTGTTTGTTCATGTGTCTGTCTACAAACGTGCGTACAAAACGCAATATTCTCAGAATAACATTTATGTGACTAGATGCCAACTGCAGTACTTTGTGCACACAGTGCATCAACATAGTGGGAGACAAAGATTATCTGAAGTGGTTAAAAAAGTGGTTGACCCTTGTTTTGTGTGGCATTGAACGTATACATCTTGTAATTTTTGGTACGCTTCTCATCGAAAAGAAAGTATCTGGCAGAGATTCTGAGTCTTCATTTTTTTTCCTCCCTCTCTCCAGATGCTTTCTATCTTGTAGTGTCAAGTTTGTGCAGTTTCCATGACGACTCGCTAAAGGCAGAGGCTCATAAAGGAATCCTCCATCCTGTTAGGGGCGTGCTACATTTGCAGTCTAAACAGCCCATGTTTATCAAAGCCCATTTCCATACAAGTTACAAAACAAGACTGACCCTCCAGGCTTCACCTCCACACATAGGTTGTTATATAAACATGCAGAAGCCGTTATGTGCTACCTTAAAAGTACAGGCCTTGGATTTATTCTATAGATGACCCTGGTGCAGTAAGTAGTTACTCTGAGCAAATGGCACAAAAAACGAGCCAAATGGAAACCGTAGGATGTATAATACAGCAGTATTATACTGCAATACTACTGTATAGCTGACCATCTGACCATCTGGAAATGCATGCATAGCATGTTATTTCCACCATGTTGGAACACTTGGGGAACCCTGCATAGAGCTCATTTGCCCATCAACTTGCTGATTGGGCTCCATCTACCAAGTCTTTTTCAGAAGTGTCTCTGGTTTTTTGCAATCCATGATTTGCATGCTCTGCTGCACCTCTTCATTTACAGTCATACCCCTCCTCTCACTAACCCTGAGTTCAGCTTGTAGAGTGAGAGTGGGTTTGTGGCTTCAATCAGACAGAGGAAGTCTTCAAGGGATGTCCTCATCTGTCTGAGAGAGCACAAGCAAGAGGACATGTCCCCCGTCCCTCACGCCCCAGTTGTGGTGGTCACACGTCTTTTTTGGTCCCTACTCCCTTCGGGACATGACCACACAGTCCGCCTAGTCATATGTTGATGTGATTGTACCGAAATGATCTAATCGAAGTGACAAGAGGCACTTGGTTGATCCCAGATTTGTCACCCAAGGACTGAATCTTTTATGAAAATGTAATATTTACACTTTCTCTCTTTCTCTTTCTTCCCCTTTCTCTCTCTCTCTCTCTCTCTCTCTCTCTTTCTCTTTCTCCTTGCATCTCTCAGCTGGGCCGACGCACAGACGCAGATCCAGAGCATCGCGGCCTCGTTTGACCAGGAGGCAGCGGCCATCTTGATGGCGCGTCTGGCCGTGTACCGGGCGGAGTCGGAGGAGGGACCGGACGTGCTGCGCTGGCTGGACCGCCAGCTCATCCGCCTGGTAGGTTCACCGGCTTACGCTTAGAGCTCCCAGACTTGGCCAGACTGGGTCAATACATCCACCCTCCCCCACCCCCTCCGTTTGGACCCACTCTGCATAATAAGGCAGCCGGACCCAAAAGTTCTTTCAAACAAAGTTATGGGCCTACTTCATTTCCTCGAGTTTTTCTGTCTGGCTCGAGATTTGCAGTGAAGCCAACAGACCATGAAGTTGTCTTGGAAATGTTTCTCAAGGCCGGAACCTTGAGGGTTTTTTTATTGTTTATTTATGTGTGTATTTATTTGATAGGGACAATGCTCTTGCTGTAAACAAGCCAGAGTTAGCTGCAAGGGCTAGTTTCCATCTGTTGTCCCTAGCCAGATCTTAAAGGCACCCTAAAATTGAGTTGTTCCTCAGCGAGCACAAACTCCCTCTGCCCACAGGAGGCCTCCTCGGCGATGTGCATCTGCTAAGGAGATGCTTAAGCTGCACAGAACTTGGCAGACTCTGACTGGCATGTTGGGGGCGGTAGCGGCCTCAGCTAAATGATTTATCGTTGATGTTGAGCAGAGCCATCCCCATCTCCTGTGTGGGTGTGTGTGCGCTCAGGCTGCATCAATGACTAATGGACTGGCGCTCGAGTGCCCCCCACTCATTGGTTCTTGGTGGTTGCTCAGATGTCCAGCCATTCACAGATCGCATCTTCAAATTTCGCCAAATGCTGGGCAGAGACAAACGACTCACAGTTCCATTCAGTGCATTTTGGACAACATTAAATACATCAGCGACGCTTCATACGTGTATACTTCGTTGGATGGTGTCGAGCATCTCATCAGTTTCTGTCACATGCTTAAAAGATCCCACTTCCAATGCAGAGAGAAGCACCATTAGCTGCATGGTGTCTGTTCACTCAAAAGCAGATGAAATAAAAGCTACACTGTGTGGGTTTGTCCTGTCCTAATTTAATTATGCTCCTGTTGACTCTGTCATCACCTTGGGGCCCCTCAGTACACACTCACCCGACTGTTGTCTGAATGTCAACGTCGTCTTGACGACAAGGAAAGACTTTGAGAGTGAGCACCTGTGCGTATCTGTGTGTTTTGATTGATTTTTTTTTTTCTCTCTCTTGGTTTGCTTTATTTACAGTGCCAGAAATTTGGAGATTATCACAAGGATGACCCCAACTCATTCCGCTTCTCAGAGACCTTCTCCCTCTATCCACAGGTGAGTGTAGTTTTTGGAGAAGAATCCGGAAGGTGTAAAGTAAAGTAGACACAGAATATCAAATGAGTTAGCTGATGTTATTATGTGTCTTTCCTTGTTCATGTAGCTGACACTTTAATGTGCGTTTTCTGTTTGTTTGTTTGTTTTGGTCTGGTAGTTCATGTTCCATCTGCGGAGGTCTCCGTTCCTGCAAGTGTTCAACAACAGCCCAGACGAGAGCTCCTACTACAGGCACCAGTTCATGAGACAGGACCTCACTCAGTCGCTTATCATGATCCAGCCCATCCTGTACGCATACAGCTTCAACGGACCCCCTGAGGTCAGTGGAGAACAAATAGTAGTCCCGTACTCCACCCCCAACTCCCACCAACACAGACACACACGTGATCTCACTCGGGCTTGTGTATACACCGTCGGTACAGACCAAAAGGCCCAGAGACCCAGCTTATTGTCTCCCTCTGACTGTAGGCTCCTGATTGCTGTATGCACTTTTCAAGAGGAGATCTCATGTATAAAGTAGACAGACACATGACTAAAGCCTTGACTGTAAAAGGTGAGGGGACACGCAGCAGGAAGCTCAGCCATTGAACTCTTATGAAGAGGTTTTGCCCTCTCTAACCCTCTCTGTTCATTAATTATCTTAAAGAGCAAGAGCCGCCAAAGAGTTTTATCATTTGTCGTTTCCCAGTGATCTCCCGAACGGCTTCCTTTCCTTCGTATCTCTGAGAGTACCACACTCCGCTGCTCACTCCCACAGAGAGCAGTGGGGGCTAATGACAAACGGTGGTCTTCGATGGAGAGAAACACTAGGCTACAGCTCGCAGACGATTAGAGAAATGAAAAACAGTGGAGAGAGACAGCCGCAGGGCTTTTTTTTTTTTTCTTCCTGTTAGGAATTAATTAGCAAGGACATGAATAACTGTAAGTTTGTGTGCTTGTGCGCACTGCTTGTGTGTGTGTGTGTGTGTGTGTGTGTGTGTGTGTGCATGCTGTGTGTTTACTTCTACTATTTTTACACCTTCTTTTATGAGCAGCCTGAAGTGAATAGGTTACGTAGGCACCCCTCATGGTCAGGCCCCTCGTAACCAGGAGACGCCGAGCGCCGAGGCCGTTTGTTTTTTTGCCCGTCCCTCCAGCGTCTGTTAGCAGAGCTAATGGCTCTCGCGCCCTCAAGAGCTCCAAATGGCCACGCTCTCAGGGCAGCCGAGCAGCTGCTGTTGTGGGCTGGAGGAAAGCCTGTAGACCCACACCATTCCTGAGGGATGGAGAAATACGTCAGGCTAATGACGGCTTATCTACCTCCAAGGAACTATGACGGGGCATTTTTATCGTTATTCTCTTCCCAATTAGCAAGGGTTCTAGAACTCGTGTTGAGTCACACCCCTAAAGCTTTGTAGATTTTTCTAGAACATTCCAAACTGTAGCTTTACTGCTAAACTAGCTTTACAGCTAAACTGTAGCTCACCCATGTTTGATTGATGCACTAGGCCTGTTCAAAAAATAACTTTTTTGTTATTTTAAAGCCAATTGCTGTGATTCCCATTCTCCAAGCTGTGGAATAACCAGATATAACAATTATTTTGATTTTTGACCATGGGAATGCCTGCCTCATGAGCCATAAAGTTTTGGTGTCATTTTTTGGTTAAAAACGCTGGAAATTTTGGGTGGAGGTGTTCTATTTTGCCTTCTAACTTCACTGGAGTTAACCATAGAGCATTATGATTGGCACCACATGAAAGCTGACAAAATTTCCTTTACGGTGATACCCAATACATACCCAATCACCACTATTATAGTTGTCCTTGAAGCGAAAATGTGTGCATTTTAGGGAATTTCTGAGGTTTCAGGCCGAACAATACACCATTGTACCTCAGACATGTATACCGATTCAACTAAATATAGTGCCGAATTAAAGTTTGAAAGACAATAACACTGGAACATTGCAAATAACACTGGAACATTGCAACTTTTCTCTTCCTGTGCAGCTGGAACACAACAGCAGGTCTATTATGCTTAACATAAAACTATTACATGATATTATACATTGCAACAGTCTGTTTTTGCAAGATAACATAAAATCACACCAATAACCTAATTACATGTTCAAGGGTGAGGTACCCCCGAGAGGCATTCATTGGGCAAGGCCAGGTGCAATTCATCAGGCACGCTGGATGGCACGCAATATTTCACTAGTTCACCCATTCAGATTGCTTGATGTAGAGCGCAGGGAATAAACAGAGACACTTGGTATATGCAAGGTTGGCCTGGTAGCTAGCCGTGGTCCTAGGATGCAAATCAGCGGAGATCACGTGCGAGTGATGTTCGCTGGCACCCCCTATAGATAGGGAGGAATGACATTGGTTCTACTAGTGAAATGGAGGTGATGGGGGAGGAGGAGGGAAGCTTTGAAACGCCAGGGCGCATGACGTAGTGGGCAGGTAAGGAGGGTTAAATCTCCTACAGACGGAAGTGGGATGGGTGATGGCTGTCAATCAATCTTTTGGGCTCCTCCCGAACTTTGTTTAACAAACAACATTTATTGCATGTTTTCTCAGGAGCTAGGATACAACAAGCAAACAATTGTGAAGCTTGAAAAAATAAATACATTCCTGTCACTCTTTTACACTAGCTACTGGGTAACATCCACATCTGCTGCAGATGCTCCAATTCATGACCTCCAATTCTTTAAAGACATCATGTGGTACCACCAGTTTGACTCTGAACTTGCCACAGCTGTCATGAAGAAAGCAAACAACCACCGATGGTACCTGACACAGGAACTGGTGCCATTTACTTTGTTCAGCTCTCACCCCAGCATGACCAAGTCTGTTAAAGAAGAGATTGCAGTGAAGCTCTCAGAAACAGAGAAACCAGAGAGCTACAGAAGGGGTAAACCGGTGTTCCCCACCATTGGTGGTTCAACAACACTGACAGATTTGGTAGGGCCAGATTCATACTTCCTGTTTGATGCTCTTGGAGTTGAAATGGACTGGTTAAGTCAACCAGTGGACACTTGGAAGGAACATGATGCCTACAGGGTGGCTGAAAAGTTTGTGCGGTCTGTAAAGGTGGTGAATGATGTTGCTGAGCGAGGTGTAAAACTCATGTATGATTTTGCCAGTCAAATAACAACAGACCCAGAGCAGAGAGGTTGTCTGCTTCAGGTTGTGGAGTATCATAGGAGGAAATTTGACAGCTTCAAGAAAGCCACATTGAACAAATGATGTAGGGCAATAGTCAATGTATGACATCCTTGAACATGTAATTAGGTTATTGGTGTGATTTTATGTTATCTTGCAAAAACAGACTGTTGCAATGTATAATATC
>JASCQY010000036.1:6274081-6292517 GCA_030264315.1 Sardinella tawilis
TGTGTGTGTGTGTGTTTTTTTCCATGTACAAAGTACTGCCAACATTTCAATTTTCTTCTCTTATTCTATCCTTGGACACTGTTCATGGACAACAGATTGAGACAAAGAAGGTAGAGTGTTAACAGCAGGGCAGGCAGGGGCACAGGGTCATCTACAGTATAACTTTGCTTTCCATGTTATTCTTCTTCACTTAAATACTGCAGTTGTTACCAATGAGATGTCAGAATTCATATTATAATTGAGATAAGTTCATAATTTCTGCTGCTAAAAGATTACTATTGCTACCTACTGAACATGAAATAGCATTGCTGGCCGTCAGTTCAGTGATGCATGAGATAAGACAGATCTTAACTAAATCAGCTGGTCTATAACATGTGACATTCATGCATTTGAAGGTCCACATATTAAAATTGTAGGCCAATATTTACATTATAGAGCCAAAATGAGTCATGATTTAATTGTCATAGATTCCATTGAAAGTAATTAGCACGATGACAATTAGAAAACAATGAAGAAGACACTTATAGCCTAAAAACCTAAAAGCGTGAAGAAGGATGGGAACCTTTTTATGTGCTGTGCCCCTCACCAGCAAACACACACACACACACACACACACACACACACACACTTTCCATCTCCCAGGACTGAACTGAATGCATCTGGCTCCAGATGAATGACGTTTGATTGAGGCATCATTACATGTTGCAATCAGGAGCCCCAAACATGTTCAGCTTCATGCACAGAGTCCCTACAGACACTCTATAGCCGTCAGACTTAAGCGCAAGCTGCAGTATTGTCTGTGGACATCTGGGACAGCACAGCCCAGGGCAGAGAGCCATACCCAAACTATACCCATTTCCTTTAGCTTCATGCCCTGCTTACTGCACCTTTGCAGGGAAGTGAACAGCTACACCTGGGGACTGAAAGGATATAGAGTGTCACTGACTCACAAATACCTTCCTGTTTCAACCCCCACCCACCTCCACCACCACTACTACTGTACCAACACCATCTCCAACCACCGGAACGGAACTCACAGATGCTGCGATCAACGGCTGATATTTTAACACATGATCCCACAGTAGGGTGTTTTTGCTCAAACCTTTGCTAGACTTCATCATTTGATTCCCTTTGCGTTAGACTGTAGAGTTGTCTTCCCAGAACTTACTTCAGTCTTTGTTTTTTATCTCTCTTCAGAAGTCCATGTTATTTTTAGTTGAAATGGCTGCCCCTTCCTCCCACAAGATAACAGTTGATGAGTATTCAATCTAATTATGACATGTTACATAATACCATGGCAGTATAACAAGCTTGTGAGGAGGTATTAAAGAACGTTTGTGTTAGTCATTTAGAGTTTGTTCTGATTGACGTGGTTAAATTAGGTGCTTAAAATAGGGATAATAAGAACTTGTGACCTGGGTTTCTGAACCTCGCTGGAGCTTTAAACAGTGAAACTAAACATTTGAACTCACAAGAATGTTTTGTGAAACTATGGTTATCTCTGCTGAATGATTTCATGAACAACAGCTTTATTGTACTAGTACAGCTGCTACAGACTGCTACGGTAAGTAGCCTAATAAAGACAGGACTATTTTACCTAATAAACATAATCAGATGATGAAGCTGTTGTATGAAAAAGAAATTCAGCAAGGTGAGTCTTCTCTGCTTTCAGTGTGATGACAGAAGAGAGTACTCTGAGTACAGTAGGTTGTTCTACCATCATAGCACACTTTGCAACTGTGGTCATGAGTAATACACATCAACAATTCTCTCATTAGTGACCCTAAAAAAGCCCAGTAACTGCTTTCATAAAGTAAAGTGGACAAGAAAATACCATTCACTTCATAGTTGCAACATTCATACACAAGCCAACATGATTGTTCTGCTTTTTTGGGATGAGACAGACTTGTGTTAAAGCTTCTGTAAAAGCCTGGTGGCATTATGCACAAAAGTATTTTGGAGAAAGAAATCCAGTTGACTTCAACACCAAATCTGAGCCATGACTTCATGATCATCATGGGGAATTTTATAGTCCCGAGGCCAGATCAGTTAAGAACCGATGTTTTGCGACTATGATGCAAAATTGCTTTTTGTCTGACTTTCAGTTTAGTGTAGAGGCAAAGAATATGAGAGAGAGAGAGAGAGAGAGAAAGCGATGAGGAAAATTGCTTTCCCTTGAGACTATGTGTGGCGGGCGGGTCGGGGTGGGAGTGTTAATCAGAGTAAATACCCAGATCCTGGCGCTGATAGGGCCTAGTGGAGAATCCTTATCACCTGGCCTTGGCCTTGGAGCTCTCAATGCAAATAAGCCCTGAGAGAGGGAGAAAACAGTCAAGCATCCACCTGTAATTAAATATCCAGTGACAGGCAGTGTGGGATCGGAGATTGGAGAGGGTAGGATAGGAGATCTGTAAATAGTTCACTGCTGTGGAAATTGCAGCAAATGTTTTTTTTTTCTTTATATATTTTCATTATATATGTATATATATATATATATATAGCTGCGGTGTCTGTTTTTCTTTTCTCTTTAGTGTCTTGTTCACAGTCCCCTGGCAGAAGCTACTGAGGCTTGGCGGGGGCTATTACTGTTGCAATAAAGAAGCCTGTCCTCTCTGGGGAAGAGAGGAACATTTCCTCCTGCTGTCTCCTCCCTCCGAAAAAGATGAAAGGAAGCAAGCCTCGTCTTCCTAGCTGTGGCCATTATCGCTTCCTCCATGATCGTGATGGGGGTTATGGGATCAGATGGAAGAGAGAGAGGACAGAGAGGGGGACAAGGCAACAAGGATATCCTGTAATAAGGCCATGAGCGTCACCAAGAATCCTGCCTCCACGAAACACCAAAACTGAGGGGGGGGAAAGCATCTGAGGTGCATCAGGCAGCCAGAACTAAGAAAACAGTTCGCCCAGGACTGCCAAGGTATACTTAGCTGTCTGATCTCTGAGGATGTAACTTTAACTTCTTTTTATGGGACCAGGGAGAGCAGTGAGGTGCATCAATGATGGATGAAGTGTACTGTTCTATTTGAGTCCTATTCCAGCCAATCCATAAGTAGTGTACTACAGGCTTCAGAGGGTCTCTGGGCAATAACGCTTCATAGTGTCACAATTATAGAAGGCAGGACATGACGCTGGCCATTTAGAGTTTGGCCTGTTTGGTGTCTATGAAAGTCGGCACACAGGGCATACTGCACTTCTTTACGCCTTCAGTTTACAAAGACAAAGATGAGTTCAGAGGAAGTTGATGTGAAATTTCAGGATGTAGCTCATATCAGATAAACTAATCACTAAGCAACCCCGGTGATAGCCTTTTGACTGTTTTGCTTAATGTTTGACTATTTTGACTAGTGCTCATAAGTTGAGAGTGCAACAGAATGTGATGTTTCTAAACAAAACTGTTTGACTTACTAGATGTTGACACAAACAATTCAAATGTTGAGCAAGGGTCAAACATGAGAACATGCTTTTTTGTGTGTGGTTGTTTCGATAGCAAAAAAAAGATGATATTTGTGGCTTTGGAGTTCTCACAAGCATGAATGTTTTCATGAATGATTTCACTCAAAATGTTTTTTTGTGTGACTGTTGCAATGACACAGGAACCAGAAGAAATGGCATTCATTGACAGCCATATACAGTAGAATTCATTACGTTCAATTCATCCCCTATAGTAAAATTCAATTTAGCACGCTATAATAAAGTTGTTTGCTTTTTGGGTTTTGATCTAAAGATCTACTGTAAAGTTCTATTGCTGCGGATCTCCACTTGCAACGACAGAGGAACTGTAACCCCGTTGACATACAGTACCTCATACAATGTAGGGTTACAGTATAATGCTCTAATGCTTTTTTCCATTTCAAGTAGATTGACTACTTTCAGGGGCAGTAAATCCATAGATTATACACAATTAAATAAGAAGTGTTTGTGACATAATCTGTTACATACCTACGACCATGCCTGCTTTTGAAAGTAGAGTCACACTCTGATCACAAACTCACACATTTCAACTTGCTCAGTCTGTATAAGAATGCAAAGCATAAATGTGGTCAAGTGTTCAAGGGTTAATCAATGGGTTACTTTTAAGAAAATCTAAAATCACTGCCCCCATTAACTTCAACCCTGCAAGCACAACAAAATAAATTGCTTATGATCGATCTTGAGTGGTCACAAAAGCATAAAAAAAGTCCAATAGTATAACTGAAATATACAGTATGTTGCAAAATGTAGGAGAAAAACTGTATTGATTATGTCCCTTTTCAAGTTAGAAACAACTTTATAAGAGCTGCATGGTGAACAACTTGAGGCACATCTCTAAAACTGCATCTACAGGTAGAAAATGCATAGTCTGTTCAGAGTTCCTCTGGGTACTCCACTGAAGCACTTTCTCAAATTGCCTTCCACAAAATTGATTCTCTTCACAAAAGGTACATCTGCTCTTCTCTGTTAGTGGTGTTCCAATGTCCCTAGGTGGGAGAAAACGGAGGAAGAAGAGGACCAAGACAAAGAAGACAGAAAAATAAAATGGAGAGTAAATGATCTGTCGCATCACCCAGTGTGCTGAGACTGACTTGGGGAAAGATATAGAGACCGAGAGAGAGACAGAGAGAGAGAGAAAGAGAGAGAGAGAGAAAGAGAGAGAGAGAGAGGGAGAGCGAGGGAGAGAGAGACTCCTGCTGGGGTGTCTGTCAGACAGGCGGGACGGGAGCACTGAGATCCCCAGTGGGGCAGCCGTTCCACACCCTGCGCCTGGCCACTGGGAAGGAACTCTGGGAAGAAGTCCTGTGCCAAGTCAAACTTTCCGCACAATGGCCGTATCAGAGGACAAACCTCGTACACCACTCATTAATAACCGTGAGAAAACAGAGGTGGCTTTTTGTAACCGTCAACACTAGTAAATCATTCACAAATTGGTTAATCAGCTCGTACTTCAAGGTGTTTTGCATATCCTGAAATATTCTTCCCATTTTGAAGATGCTCTCTTATCTAAAGCTAAAGTAATATCCTGTTTTGCAGCTAAACACACGAAAAAGGTCAGCTTGCCCCACAGTGACTGCATACTGAATGCACTGGCCAGATTTCAACTTAATATCAATGAGTGTCATCAGGATACAGATGGGATCCAGTGCAAACCGTGTCTATGGGTGGCCTTGTTTTTGTTGATTAATTGGTATTGTTTGCATGGGTCTATTGAGTTCGCTTAAATGTCAGCATATTTTATTCATGTGTTGTGAGGTTTGGACCTGACAGCGTGGTTTCTCATTAGTTGGATCATACTGCTTTAATTGCTGCAGCATCCAGGTCGTGCCGCACTAGCGAGAGCCCTGTCTGACCCTCCTGAAATACAGCCAGCATCACTTCTTATTCACACTTATCTTTCTCCCCACACTCCAAACAGGCATTTGTAAATATATTTTTGTTGCTAGAAGTGCGAGACCTCAATTCCCATGCCCAACCCCTCAATGCATTCAGCCAATTAACAATTCAGCTAATAGGAGATAAGGAGTCGAGTGAAAATAGATTTATTAATTAGAGGTAAGTTGTCGTGCAACATAACAGTGATGGTCATTGGAGAGGACATTTTAAGGACAGAAGTTGTTTATAGAAGTTTGTTCTAGGTCAGTGCTTTTCAAACATTTTATTGACTGACCTACATTTCCTAAATATTTCCTGAATGGCTTCACATACACATACAGTAAGTTATAACAGAGTCTTTATTTATCAGATGGATGGGCTTGTCTGAACTGTATGATGCTATTCCAATACACCCCATGGGCTTTGCTGTCTGCGTAAACTTGACTGAAGCAAAACGATCACTCCTTCAAAATTTTAAAATTGAAAAATAAAAAATTGTGCTGATTACAGTCTTCAAAGTTGGTAATAAAACTATTGAATGCATGTGACAGTGGCATGTCCTAAAGAAATGGATTTTAAAATCAGTTTCGACATCTAATTTAGATTTCTTTAGATTTGATATAGATGAGTTCATACTTCACCGACAAGCACTCAGCTCTTAGAGATACTGTACAACACACAGGTTGGTTTGTGGCCAAAGGGAGTTCTCTACAAATCACTCCTCCATAGCATGGATAATGCATAGTCCATGTATTAGCATTGATTTTCAATGTACAGCTCTCTTGTGGGACTGAAATAGGCAGTGTACCCCAAAATTTCAATGTTAATGTGAAAATTCATATTCATACCATATAGCCAGACCTTCAAAACAAAACAAAAGTTAGTTTCATTAGGTGGGGGTGCACTTTAAGGCTTTCTGGACTGCAGCCTGAATAGAAAGCAAGTACTTTGCCAGCTTCTCTGCAATAAACACCTCTTTTCAATCCATACATGTGCTACTTAGACTGGAAGTGGTAAAATACAACCAGAGCAGACCAGCAGATGTCACACTTTTAAACCATGTTGTTCATTAGCAGTTGCACATAAGATTAACATCCCATTTAGGAATAAACATTAGCCTGAGGTGTGTCCGGTTGTGTCCGGTTAGCGACCTAACAAGCGTTGCTTTCATCAAAAATAATGCAAGATATACTGTATATCTGCCTGTTGTAATTGCACATAATATTTAGACCCATCAGCAACATCCAGTACGTTTTCAAATATCTGACTATAAGGGCTGATGAATGGCTTTCTAACCCACCACTATTAGCATCCACTCTGTGCCTCAGCTCCCGTTTGTAAGAGCTGCATGGGTAATGGACTGGAGCAGTGCCTGCTAAGTCACACTTTTGATATGCCAGGCTCTCGCGCGCCCAGGCAGGGATTTTGCAGCGCCAACTGTCTAATTGGAAAGGGAGAGAAAGAGGAGCATTGGACTGAAGAAGAGAGCAAATAAGACATGGGAAAAGAGGGAGGGAATAGCAACAGCATCGGAAGACAGAATAATGAGCAGATGAGAAGAGGTAAAAAAAAAGATGAGTGGAGAGCAAAAAGATGACATGAGCAAAGAGAAAAGAAAGAAAAAGAAATGGTAAGGCAGAGACGGGAATCTTGAGTGACTTGTGAGTTAAACGCTTCCCTCCTACTCCACTGGCTGTGAGGCAGAGCAGCGCCGCGTGGTGTGGTGAGGTGAGGTGCGGGGCGGTTCGGTGTGGTGTGATGCGGTACGAGGGGACCCCGCGCCCCATGGCCGAGGCCTAATTTGCATACTGAGGTGGTTCGAGCGGAGCAGCTCGGCTCTGACTAAGCCTGCTGGCCAGGCCCACCCACGCTCCACTACTGCTGCTCCCAGAAGCCCAGGCACTCGCTATTCGCACACAGCACAGACGAGCACAAAACATGCCTTCAGTGTGTGTGTGTGTGTGTGTGTGAGTAATGGGTAAAAATGCAAGTATTATTAGACACATGCATGCTTATGTCAGGCATGAGGAAATTGTTTGCAAAAAGTTGGCAATATTATCCATGTTATAAAGATAGATTCAAGATTAAGATTATACTAGCAATATTAGTACGCTAGGCAATTATTAAATGTGATGTAATTTTCACCCGTAACGGAGCAAATCTTATCAGGGGTAAAATTGTATGAAACTGTATGAAAAGCTGTTGGTAGCACTGTGCTCCTGTTCAAATGCAATTAGCTGCAGATTCGCATTTCAGAATATGTTGTACCAAATGTCATCTTTTTCTTTCTGACCAACAGCACTCATATCAGTGACCTCCAACAACAGGGCTATGGATTAAAATTTTCCATCAACTGCTACCAATGGAAGGTACTGTAGATGCATTGTTTTGCATTAAGACTTGTCACTGCCTTGAAGCTGTGCAACTGTACCTAGTAGCCCCTCTCCATGCCCATGTGGGTGTCCCCCACTGTGAGCTCTAGCACAGGGGGAGCAACAGGGACACAGGGAGGCAGGCTGGGGCTGCAGCAGTGGCTGCCTGTGCTCTGGCACAGATAAAAACCTGAAAGCAGGCCATCATTGTAGCACTGTAGCATGGGGCTCACTCATGCCAGCACTCTCTCTCTCTCTCTCTCTGTCTCCCTTTGTCTCTATCACACACACACACACACACACACACGCTCATCATATATAAGTGTTCTCCATTACTGCTGCAGCAATGAGTACAACAACAAGGTCAAAGTGTTGCAAAGTTGCTATGAACAAAAAGCATCAGTCAAACTGCAATGTAAATGATTCTTATTCTTTGCATTTCAGAAAATGCGTCTTACAAAACATATAAGCACCATGTTAAGTACTGTAGTATACATGAACACTTGTGGGAGAATCTCCATGGTGTTTGCTTGTGAAGGCAGTGATTGTTGGCCTCTGGCCAACCTCATTAGAATGAGTAGGATAATCTGACGTTGCTGGCCTCATACAGTAGGCCCTCGTGGGCACATTCAGGAATCCCCACCAGCTGCCTCCTCCAAAGATTTTTAGGAGAGTTCGGAGCGCGTTTCTCTAGTCGCCCAGTCGCCCACCCTCAACCCCCCACCCCCCCTTCCCAACCTCCATCTCCCTTTGGTTCCTTCCCAGTCTTCATCTTTGACAGAGTACGGCTGAATCTTTAATGCGTGGCTGTTAAGCATATTCTCCTTCACAACCACAGCCAGCCTGTAAAAAGTGTAATTTTGCATAATCATCTCTGAGTCATAGGAGGTTGTTGTGGAGGGGCGACGAGGACTATTAGCATATTTAGGCCCTGCCAGGTAAAGCATATTGATATCATAAGAAGCCCTGGAATAGATTTCCTTTTTTTCCCCTCTCTCTCCAAATGCATTTCTGTCATCAGATTATGACTCACCAGTCTCAGGGAACACAGGGTGGGTGTTAGAAGTTAGACGAGATACTGTGTGGAGGATTGTATAATGTAGAGATAAGCTCGCTGTTTGATTTTAAAAAATGTTGGAAAGAATAAGTGCAATTCAACAGTGAGTTATTACAGATAGATACTATAGTTCATGCCTAAGGACATTGCTTGTTGGTACACATAGCTCTTTGTGTGCCGGTCAAATTAGAGCTCTTGAGGGTCTATGTCCATACAACACATTTTCAGAGCGGCAGCTCCTTTATTCAGGGGCAATTTATTAGATGGAGCCTTCTCTGGTGCAGTAGAATTAAAGATGGTTGTGGTAAGTGTGGCACTGTGGATGTGGGTAGAGGCAGGAGAGCACATGAAACAGGTTTTGAAAAGAAGGCCATTATACATTTCCAAATGTAGGCTACCCGTTTGCAGTGCCATAGCCTATACTGAAATCAAGCTAGACTAAGGCTGCTAACTAGGCTGGATAGGCCTTATAGTCAATTATTACGCCATTGCCATATGGTTAATGTTTATATAAAGTAAAGGGATTCAGGGGTTCTTTTCATGTAGTTTGAGATTCTTCTTGAAAACACAATCCAGCTACATCAGTACTCAACTGACCCACAAGTATTCAGGAAACAGTACAGAATAAGCACCAAGATGTAGTTAATAATTTTCCAGGTAAATATAGAGTTTCCTTCGATTCGATTCATTTCAAATACTAGAAGTTGTATCTGTAAAATCTGAAGATCTCATTTTAACCTAGGATGCTTGCTGTGATTTAGAAGGTGTCTGTCAGCAAGCTATCTATACTCTATCTACACATTAGCAAGCTACTGTAACGTTAACCATCATAGTGCTAACCATCATAGCGCTCAAACTGTGCTCAAACTGAAATGAACAGAACGTCTTTTTGTGAAAGCTGAGCTTGGTGAAGCATTTCTCAGCGTTTTTTTTTTTTCTGCCAGAAAAAGGTGCTATATGGACACGGTCCCTAAAACAGCAGTAACATACTGGTATTACAGAAACACTGACAAGACTGCTCATATTGATTCCATTATTTAAAAAACAAACTTCAAACCGGGGTCAACAAGGAAGTACACAAGTACAGCAACAAAGAGAGGTACTATGACTTCAGCTCTGAATCACTCCAGTTTTCACCCAACACTCACCCTCTCTCTCTTTCCCTCCCTCCCTCCCTCCCTCCCTCCCATTCTCTCCCGCTCTCTCTTTCTCTCTGGCTCAGTGGCTTTTCCTGGCTGCTCATAATTCCATTTCCTGTGATTTCACGCTCACCCTCTCCTCCAACCCCATCCCTCTCCCAAGCTCGCTCCTAACTGTCCAGCATGAGGGGATAAAATGCTTCCAGTTCAGCCTCTCTTCCTGCCATTCTCCCTCCACTTCCTCCAGGAAGCATCTGCTGCGCTCCCACAAAGCCCTGGACCACAAGGGCAGAATAATACAACCAGAGCGACTGGGCAGGGACCAGCCTTATATTGTCCAATGAAAGATAGAGAGAATAAAGGGACCTTGCTGCTTACTAATGTCAATTGTCACACTCTTGGCACTAACAATGAGAGTCTACTGTCTTTGATGTAAACTGGTCAGAGTGTTACTCTGGGGTCCTGATATCAAGGATCATGTTCACAGCTTTTTTCCCTCCACTTCTTTAACCATGACATCCTGTTGGCATCAATATTTTCAATAGCCAAAAAAAAAAAAAGAAAAAAATTGCCGGTGGTTGAAGTGTTTTTCGGACACAGCAGGATATTTAGCTCTCTTAGTCTTTCCTAAACACCAGTCCGCTCCACGCTCTGTCCTTGACCATGTTTCCTCCTCTCCCATGCCCAGGCAGACTGTGAGCCAGTGAGGGCTCTCCTGGATGATGCAAGCACCAAATCATCAAAGGGGGGCTGAGAGTGGCCTTTCAGAGTCAGACCCCTTGCTTATCTGACCTGTTATCACGCCGCTTCATTTTTCTCCCACTACTCACTTTTGTGTTTCGCAGGACATCCATCATTAGGTCAGTCTGTGTTTGGTCGGGGAGGGTGTTGCTCTGGGCTTTTGGTTACATTGGGAGCTGATTTGCTATTGTTTTTCCCGCCCCGCCACCCCTCCTCTGGAGGAAATGGACGGCTGTATCAAGTCAGAGCACGCTTCCTGTGCTTGTTGTCTTGAGAGGACCTCTTGGGGGTGGCCAAGAAAGTGGCCGGAAAGCAGTCAGCATTCGTCAGTCACAGGCAGTTGAGAGCAGAGAGAAACAGAGAGAAGGAGAGAAAACGTTAAAGAGACTTCTAATGTGTGCCGTGTAAAGGATCTGATCAAATGGAGAGCTGGATATTGTTGCTGGGATTTTGGCAAGTTGCGTCTTGCACGGACACTTTTCACTACAATATACACGGAGATGAAGTGACTTTTGAACAGGCTAAAGTAAACTGCCAGCATGAGGGAGTCCTGACCACTCTGTCCACCCAGGAAGAGGTCAATGCAGTAAAACAGGCCGTGGCCCAGCAACTTGTGTCAAGTGGGGAGTACACGTACTGGATAGGTCTATGGCTACAGAAGCCAGCTTGTATTGATCCAACCCTGAATTTAAAGGGGTTCAAATGGATGGATGGAGAGGACAAAGCAGAAGAAATCAAGTGGAAAGAATCCCCCAAACAGACATGTACACATGATCGCTGTGCGTATATTTCCATCACCTACAACGGGACTTCAGTTGTGGACTGGGGATTAATGGATGATGGCTGTAAGAAAAAGACACACGCTTTTATCTGTAAAGTCGCAGGTAAAAAGAAGATTCCTGTGCCTAAAGATTGTGAAATACCCACTATCGAGGGGATGCCCAAAATTGAGGGGTCAGATGACTCAATACACAAAGTGGGTAAGCCTTCCAAACTGTCAGTGATGTGTAAAAATAAAAAAAGTTACAACCTAACTTGCACTCCTGAAACTCAGGAATGGAAAACAGTGGATGGGAACACAATGGATTTGTCAAATATATGTGTTTCATGCCCAGAGGGTTTTGAGAAGTCTCCCTCAGGACAATGTGTGGATATTGATGAGTGTAAAAAACAGCCATGTGGACCTGGCATTGAGTGTGAGAACTCCGAGGGATCATTTCAGTGCAAGGGCTTAACAACGCAACCCCCCAACGATCCCCCCACTCACCCTGCCCCGGCTAATACTGAGGAACCTTCCTTGAATCCAGACCAGAGCGGTGCTGCTAACACAAGCACCAACATCCTTGTCAGTGTGACTGAGCGCGATCCGGACTACTCCTACATCTACATCCCTGTCATCATAGCCGTCCTGGCGCTGCTCATTCTCCTGGTGCTCATCTTAGCCATAGTAGCCTGCTGTCGCAGGAGGAAGAGGAAACGCTCAAAGAACCTGGCTGGGAAGAAGACCTCCAAGGAAACTATGGCGCTCAGGGACTCAATGGAAAAGATCAATGAGAAATGACCAGACCGAAATGAGGCACATGGGTGATGGCATCCAACAGTCCTCCTTTCCATGTGCTCTCAGCCCTAGTAGTCGGATTCACTGAGGCTGCATAGTGGTCCTCAGCTAAGTGACACTAATAAGCCATTTGGACAATCGTTTACCCTTGGTCTTAGGGGAATGAAGTGCTGTTATTTTATAATGTGCCCATTGGTTCTAGCTTTCTTGCACTTTTTGTTATCAGCGGCTGTTGAGGAATGTAAGTGAAAGATTTAGTATTAAACATAAAGACGTAGGGAAAGCTCTGGAGGAAAACTGAAAAAATCTCACACAATCACAAATTAAGGTAAATGCATACTTCAAACATGTTCATGTGTAATATATCCATTCATTAATGTTTGCAGAGTCTCTAATAATTTGGAAAATGTATTATAGTTTCTGCAGTGTTTATTGTAGTCTCATTTTTTTCTATACTGTTAATAAACATGTGTAAACAACTGATCATAAGATCTGGAACACTGTACAAATAGATAATGAAGCAAATAAGAGGGGTTATAAAAACATTAGTCTATCATATCTTTCAACACTGATAACTACAGGGAGCACATCAAAAGACACGAGACTGAAACTCTCCCCAGTTATCAAAATGAAACAGCATTTTCATTTGTGGAAATCAAAGAGAAGGGATGCAGAGCAAGACCCACAACCCCTCAAACAAAAACAGCCTGAGAGGACATTGAACAAGATAGCTGAGCTGATATCCGTGAGCAGGATATGGTCATTTTGTGAACGTAAACAGTACTTTCCTGTAAAAAAAAAAAAGAGACAAAAAATACAGCAGTCTCCCCCACCCACACTCTTGTGATGTAGTCATCTACTATAAGAAATGTTTCATGCGTAAAACAAACTAAATTGTCAATCCTGTTTCTGAAACAGATATTCATAGGCGGGGTTCACCACAAATGAGCAACAGTCACAGAGTAAGCAGTGCGGCGTCATAACATTGCTCTCTGTCTCCGGTCCAGGCACGACTACAGTAGCAACCTTGTAGGCTCACACCTCCCCACCTTATAGTCACAGAGATCTTGCGACTTTGATAGTTAGGCTACTTTCAGTGATGAAGCTACCAGTAAAACTTCTTCTGGCAAAGAAAAAGATGCTACTGGGCAATTATGCTTTGTTCTGATAAAAAAAGTTACTCTGGGGGGAGGGCTTAATTTCCAGATACAGCTAATGAATCAAATACAATTCTAGCATAAGCAGTGAACCGGGAAAGGTAGTACAAAGCTTTGTTCTCGCTCTTTTATGGACAATGTGTATGTTCCTGCCCTTACAAAGTAGTAGTCCTGGAGGTACAAGTGCCATTTCTAAAGGTGCTATCTGATTCCATATTGTCCGGTTGAAATTCATCTACACTGTATCCACGACTTTTCAAGGCAGTTGCGTAGTAATCGATAGGTTCCTCGGTCGCGTTGTCCATCCAGCGCAGACATAATATTCTTTGGAACGAGCGTTTGAAATTGTCCGACAGGAATCCGTACAGTATAGGGTTGGCGCAGCTGTTAGCGTAACCTAAAATCACTGCCAGCTGGCTCAAGGTGGCATTATGTTGCTCCACAAAGACATTAACGAGTTGGGCGACGTGAAAGGGCATCCAACAGATTACAAATACGGTCACCACCATCATAACCATAAGAGTGATTTTTCTCTCGGACTTTTTGCGCTGCTGCCAGCCAGCCTTCAGTGCAACCACTCGCATCTTCACTATGATTAAAATATAGCACATGCATATGGCAATGACGGGGAACAGAAAGCCCATTAAAAAGGCATATACTATAAACACAGCCATCCACTTTCTCTGTGGCTCTGGCATTTGCATATTACAAGCTACTGATCCGTCCGAGTTCTGTGCTGTGCTGGAGAATATAATAATTGGCAAAATCACTAGGATGGAGAATATCCAAACTCCCAAGTTAACCATCTTCGCAATTGTAGGTCTTCGGTAACGGGCAGCTTTTATGGGATGCACAACGGCAATGTATCGGTCTATGCTCAGGACAGTCAAGCAATAAATGCTGGTGAACATATTTATAGCGTCCACACTTAGGACGAGGCGGCATAAGAAAGATCCAAAGGGCCAGTGGTGAAGTAACGAGGATGTCACCAAAAACGGCACACTCAACATAAGTAACTCGTCCGCAATAGCCAAGTTCAAAATGTATATATTAGTCGCCGTCTTCATTTTAGCATACCTGAAAATCACATAGATGACCATGGAGTTCCCACAAAGCCCGACCAAACAAACCACTGTGTAGATAAATGAGATGAGAATTGCGCTACCGTGAGACTCGCTGTGCGTCTCATTGCCGGAGGAATTCATCAGAAGAAAACTGTCCTCTAAATTAAGAAGCTTGGATGAGCTATTAGGAAGCATTCTGTTGAATTCTTGAGCTCAAAGAATCATGTGAAAAGTGATGAACTGGCTTTTAAATAATCCGTAGGTGCATTTTCCCTTGTTTTCTTTACAAAAGTATCCCTCAGGTCGTTTTCGCGTTGCGGCGCACTTCGAGTTTCAGCACCATGGATAGCTACACCGGCGAAGGACCCCCCCTCACACTGAATTTAGCGAGACGCGTCACACGCAGCAAAATGACGTTGCCTTAAGTCTTAATCGATATTTAGCTGAACTGAGATATCTTCACAGAAATGTCTGACGTAATCTAACTCCGTGTGCTCTTTCTTTTGCTACGAGATTACATCATTGCAGAGGGGCACCAATGATATACTTTTACTGACATTAGGCATACAACTTGTATGGAACACTGTAAAAAGTATGGTACATCCATGGTGAAAAAAATATCTGAAGAAATTAGTTTGTTCTCTCTTTCTAAACATTTACTTTGTAACAGAACAGAACAGAATTGACACAGAAGGCTTTCACAACTGAATAATGTATCTGTAAATCCACATTAGCACACATCTTATATTATGATGGGCAAAATACACTGATCTGTTTGTACAGCAATAATACAACCACTTCTTCAGTGCAAACTAACATCTGCAGTAAAAAAAAAAAAAAAAAAAAAACAGACCAACTAAATCAGAATCTGCTGGTTATGACACAGTTTCCCTAAGTGTGTTTTGGTTCCATGTATGTTATTGGTATATCTCCCAAAGGAGAACTGCTGGTCTTGACCCAAAATAAACTGAATTATCAGTCTGTTGAATGCCATTTCCTCATTTCAGAACTTCAATCCATCACATCACCAATTTGACAGTTTTCTAATTTGTAGTACCATCTAGTGGTGGGATGCCCCTTTAAGCACACTTAGGGAAATGGAAACCTTCCTTTGGTGTGGATCTTAAATAGATGCACAAAGTATTTCAGACAAGGTGCACGCTGGCTGGCAACTAAAGAGAGGCCTAACGGATTTGCAGAGAGACTTGAGGATTTAGGCTGGTCAGGCATGTCTCCATCTCACTCAAGTGTAAGCAATTCAAGAGCAAACACTGATGATGATCAGGTATGGAAAGGCTAGGGTCACCCGGCAGCATGTGTGGAAAGGATCCACTTTGATTACACTCATGATATTAATTAGGCTGCACAGGATAACAAACTTGAAAGAAAAAAAAAAGGTGTGAGGACATACTGTAGTGAATATGTGTCCTCAATCTGAGTGACAAAAAGATGTCTAAATATGGATCCCACAAAAAAAAAAGGGAGAGAGAGAGAGAGAGAGAGATGTGTTTCTATTGTAATGAGCCTGCTGGTGCGAGCGAGCCTGAAATGCATTCTGGTCCTCAGAGGGCTTTATTCTCTGCTTATTTCTCATTAGCATCTCTACAACACTCCACATGTGCAAGGATACCAGCCCCCATTGCGCCGCAGCTCATTGAAATGCGAATAATAAAGAATAAGGGACATTACTGAGGAATGCTTTTGTCATTCTGGCAAATTGCTCCCTGTTTCCGTTTGTCCAACCCCATCCGAGTGCTCCCGCTTGCACAGGGAACAGTGATGGCTGCCCTTGAAAGGTAATGACTATCGGTCGGGCCACAGAGAGAGATGGCAGCGCAGATGGCTGTGTTCGCACTCTGCTCTCTCTCTCTCTCTTTCCCTCTTTCTCTCTCTCTCTCTCTCCACTACTCTGGCTGGGGCTGGAAGAGAGCCAGCTTTCTCTGGGCAGGTGTTCTGTTTTTCCATAGAACTCAAGCCTCCCTGAGGTTCATTTTTCACACTGGACTTTCCTCCCAAGTTCTTTTCAGCACACCAGTTAATACCGAGGGAGATGAAGACTAGAGACCTTCAAGAAGAGCCAAAGCCTTTGAAAGGACAGGTGATGGAAGTCAGAGGACCTCACTCTCTTTCTCTCCTTTTTCTCTCTGTCTGTCAGTGTGTGTGTGTGTGTGTATGAGAGAGAGAGTGCGTGCTATGAAAGAATGATAAGAAATCATAGGAAATCATAGAGGATAACTATAAGGATTATAAGAACAGAAAGTTTCAGAGATTTGATAAATATCAGATTTAGGATGAATTTATTAGAAAGTGACAGAGTGGAGACAGAAGGCTTGTCTATGACTAACTTGACCTAAGTCTCATTTGAATTGAATTAGACTCTTGCCATTTCAATCTTGTGGGTGTCTGCATTTCAAATAGTTTGCTATGCAGGTGCTTTGTGTTGGTCATTACCACTCATCTGCATTTAGATTTTTTTTTTTCTCCTGACTTGACTCACACAGTTGCAAGCAGTGCTTGCATAAAGAAAACCAATATGCCCGGCCATTATAACGGCTGGACTCGTCGAGCATCAATAATATGAATAAACAACACAGCCGGCCACTGCACCATAAGGCACATTAAAGGCAGATAAGGGCACAGCCAGCTGAAAATGTCAAGTGAAGTGGAAAAAGAACTGAAGACCTGAAATTCAAATAAGAAGTGAAGCCAAAATGGCAATGCACACAGAAAATGCCCGATGAAAATGTTCAAACTAGTCTGAATGAGCACAAATAAGATGTGACATCAGCCTGTTCAAACGAGACCTTATAGACATGGTGGAGCAGCGGGAACATCACTGCCTGTCAATCACTCGACCCTGGTTCAACTCCTGAGTCCATGGTGCTTTAGATACAAGCATCAGCTAAATATCAAGCAGTCTAACTTGCCCACAAGTTTAGAGACTAATACACTTAGAGCCTGTCATTTGCTCAATTGTGTGTGCGGGGTTGTGTGTGTTTGTACAAGTTTACATGACATTTTAGAGATTAATGTACATTCATATAGACTACATCACTTGTCTAGCAATGATGCATAATGAGCAACATGCAGGTTGTGGCTTATAGTTTTGCATATGTCTGCACAGGTATTGTATAGTTATTTAGGCCTATGATTTATATTACTCTCCATGTAAGCAGCAGTGAAGTCAAGACCAAGCTCCCCTTGGGGACAACAAAATATCTCTTATTTTATCTCATCTTGCACAGTACAACACCACAAACGTTGATGTTTCCATCGGGTTGAAATACTCCATTATTATGTCATGTACTAGTATTGTGTTACAAAATTGTATTCTGCTGTGACTGTAACTACTGTACGGATGGTGTTCACTGTGTACGTCTTCAATATAATTACCATTGCTGGACAGCTGGAGTGGCATGTGGAGGTGGAACCTATGTTTTGGGGCTAATTGCCTGGTGTGGAGGGGGGAGTCGGAGAGATCAGCGGGGAGAGGATCCTGAGTCTTGTGCCTCCTGGAGCTCCAATGCAGTGCCATAGTCCTGCAAGGCCTGCTGGGTAAGGCCCAGGTGACCACGCACGTCAGCACGAAGTTTATACAGCAAAGCGTCATTGGGCTGTAATTCGATAGCTGCAGTAAACACACAAGCACACACATATACACAAACAAGCAAATACAAGATGCCGTTAAACAAACCAAATTTACTCAAGCATATGAGTATATAATGCATCCACTTCACATACATTTTTACAAATATTTGCTCAACTGAAAATACACTTCCAAACCTACACCCACCGACTTTAATGACAGTGCCGAATTAAAAGATTAAGTCAGGGATTTCCACATTTATACATAGTTGTAAAAACAGCTAAAGAGTGGTGTCTGAATAAAATGTAGGGATTAAAATCTCTGGAGCTGATGATTTTACTGATTGATCATATCATATCTGTGCCATAAAGACGCTACAAAACACAGTCTTACTGGTTTGACACCTACAGTATCAC
>JASCQY010000036.1:6292617-6303364 GCA_030264315.1 Sardinella tawilis
ATTTTTTTCACTGTTTTAAGTCTGGGGGTGACCGAGACTGACTTAATTTCATGTTTGGGTGGAATATTCCTTTAAAGATGGGATAAAAAATGGACAGAAAACAAAATATTTTCAAAGTGCGGTGAGGTGAGGCGTGAGGGGAGAAAAGATAATGCCCAACAAAAATAGCAACATCTACAGTAGCACTCAAAAAAGCACTCTTCAATGCAATTCCACCCACGCACCAAAAACCATAATTATGAAAAGTGCATTTCAATTTAGATATAAATCACCAAAAAGCACATTTTACACAAGGCTTACTTCAAAGATTAAGCTTGTGTGAAGTAAAAGTGTTGCCTGTAATTTTTCTTTGAACAAGTCTGTTTGTGCTTGTGCGTATATGAGTGTGTGTGTGCGTGCGCGCGCAGGCGTGTGTGTGTTAATGTGTATGTGGGTTCATGTGTTTGTGAGTTTGTGTGTGTACAGTATGTACTTTGGCGTAGTCCTCCATGCCCAGCAATATCTCATTAGTCTGCATGTACATCTGGGCCCTTCTAAAGTGGCTCTCGTCATCTGATGGCCTGCATCTGATGGCCTGCGTGTAGTTGATGATGGCCAGATTGTGCTGCCCGCTGGCCCTGTAGATCTCCGCCCTGGACCGAAAGGCATCTGGAAAATTCAGCAAACACTAATAAGTTCAGGCTCAACCAATTCATTCCAAATTCAATTCAATTTATTTGTAAAGCGTCATTAACAAAGGATAATGCCTAAGGCCACTGCAATGCCTTCACTCCTTAGGGTAAGCACAGAGTTGTGAACTGACAGTCACTTAAAGCACTGACTCTGCATTTGATGCCTGTAACTGCTGCAAAGCCTCATTTAGTTTCACACAGATGGTATCAAGCTGGCCAGTTTTCTATCACTGGTGACTGTAAACAACTAAAGAAGATTTCTATTGTTGAGCCAACTGTCGGAATCTGAAATGAACTCAACTGAACTATTGGATATATTGGAGCCATAGAACAATAGTGATTCAGTAAACTGATTTTCAAAAAACCCAAACCCCCAAGTCACAGTAATTCTGCATTGGGCATTGGCATCAGTGCATACACATGTCTGTCCATTGACCTACCAGCGTGCTTCTTATTGTGCTTGATGATAAAGTTGAGATCCTCCAGGGCACTGCTGTGGTCATTTCTGAGCAGATAAATGGTGTGTCTGTGCCAATAGGCATCCAATAAGCCAGGCTCCAGAGATATGGCCTTTCAGAGAGACAAACAGTGGCATGTCCAGCCATGCATCAGCACAGCCAAGTGGTTTCACAAAAAAAAAAAAAAAAAAAAAAATCGGACCAAAGCCCTGGGCTATGCCTGGTTCGCTACTGATAAGCCCTTTTGGCCTGAGACATCTAAGAGGACTCCAGAACGACTCAATGAGTTATTTCTGGAAAACTCTGTCAAATTGTTGAAATACCCTTCTTTTAAAGTAATTACTATCAAGTTGACTTACGATACAGGGACAAATGAGGACAGAAAGTAGCTGCGTTCACCTGGTTGAGGTCATCCATGGCCTGGCTGATGAGGCCAAGCTTCTTGTAGAGCCCCCCGCGGCGGCATATGTCAAAAGCACTGGCAGTCGTTTGCTGGGCAATGGTCTCAGTCAGGGCCTCCAATTTGGCCTGCAGGTTGGCCACAGTGTCCCCGTCGGCGAGGGTGTTGGACGGATCCACCTTCTCCATCTCCTGGGTCTCCTCCTCTGGGCTTTCCATTTGATCGTGGCTGACGACCGCGCCGTGCTTGTCGCTCTCCTCCAGTGGCGGGAAGACTTCGTCGAACCAGACATTCCAGATGTCCCGCACCCACTCGCGCACCTCCACATCTGGAGCGATGCCCCCACGCCTGGCTGCGAAACTCTGGAAGTCCAGCTGGGCGGGCAAGCTGGGCCAGCGCAGGAGGCTGCCCCATTGGCCAGAGGCTGAGCCCGTCTTGCACAGGTGGCTAACAGAATGAGTCCTGTTTAACAAAGACGCATTAGCGCACATGTGCACATTATTTGATACGTCACCTTAAATGAGACCACACACAAACACTCGGAAGAAAAGAGTATTTGAGTGCAGCTTGGAGCTTTGCCACATGCTCCCCACTAGAATGCTGCATCATAACTGTGTCATAGATTTTTTTTTTTTCATAACATTTACAATGGCTGAAAAAATCTTAAATGTGATTTTTTAAAAAATATATATAATTTATTGATCACAACAATGTGATCAAAACATTTGAAAAACAGGCAAATAAGCACCACCCATGAGCATGTAAACATAACACAAAGCCACTGCTGATGAGACGGAAGCAGGAGAGCTGCTCGGGTGGTTGGAAACAGCACAGAGAGAGGGAGAGAGATGGAGACTAATGACGGCCGTGCTGTTTATTTATAGCCCAGAGATTGTTACAAAAAGTGCCAAATGGTCAAACTGACAGGAGAACAGATGTAGCCATCAGCCAGCAGCCGGCTTGCTTAAAGCACTCGTGTCGGCAATCTAATGACTAATAAACGCGTCTCCGTTTCCAAGGGGGAATTGTGAAGAGCAGCTTTTTGTTTCTGCCCGGAGCAATATTTTTGCTCATCTCTAAGACTGATCTTTTTTTTTTTTTTTTTTCTTTTCTGAAACCTTAAATACACTCTCACTTCACTTCCTCTGTGTTCTCTTTGGCCTAGTTTCACCCGGCATTTTGTTCCAAGTGAGCTAAGTGGAGATAATGCTTGTTATTAATGGAGAGAGCTGTTCGCCAGTGTCAGAAGGCAATTAGATTTGGGCAGGATTGCATCTTCCAATCTGCCTTCTATGCAGGTCTTAATGTTCTGCTCTGGCCATTTCTCTAATGAAAATGCTCACCTCACTCTCTTAATAGTTAATACTATTGCAGGTCTTGCTGCTCTTTACAGGAAAAGGAGCAATCGAATGACGGTAAAAGCAAACTCCCTAACCCATAGATAGATGGGCCAGTGTAACAGTAGCTCTCACCTGAGCAATGTATGACCCTTCTCCCTCAGCATGCACACGATCTCCGCTAGCTTGGCGGGTCTCAGCTTCCTCAAAGCCTTGCTCACTCTGCAGCGTTTGGCATCCAGCACCAACCTCCACCGCGTGTTGCGCCGGCGGGGCTGGGTCTGGGGCTGGTGCTGGGCTTGGGGCATTTGGGAGGCCAACTTCAGCCTCTCTGCATCCGTGTCAGAACCCTGAGAGGCTTCCGCCTGCTGCCGAGCCTGGGTCTGAACCTGGGAGGCCCCAACCGGCTGGTGGTCTGGAGGAGGATCTCCGTCCTGCTGTTGCTGCTGGGCTGCAGGAGGATCATTAGGCTGCTGCTGCTGCTGCTGCTGCTCTGGCTGGGCTCCCCTGGTGGCCTGGGGCAGTCTGCGTTGACGCACCACCTGCAGCTCGGTGGCGATGGAGCTGAAGTCAGCCCGAATCTTGGGGACGGCCGGGACCTCAGTGCCAGTGCCGGGGAGAGGGGCTGAGCGGGGACGCTTTAACTGAAGGAAAACAAAAAGCATTCCATTTATATACCGTACACGGTACATTCATTTACGGTAATATCCATATCCAATGTAAAGTGAGGGAGAACGTCCCAGATCCAGTGCAGTAGGAGAGCTAAGAACAATAAGCACTTGTTTAACTTAAATTTGATAAATGAGATAATAGAGTCAAAGAATTGAGCAGACATGAGATGAGATACTAAGCGAAGAAAAGTGTAGCCAATGCTAGGTTTGAGCTAAGCATGACAGGACCGAGGTGTTAAGAGAAAAAGTACACAAGATTACATGTATATTGAAGATTGAAGTTAGATGTGTGGTGCCTTTGTGGTGGTGCATACGTGGTGATCAAAACAGGCTTTATGCATGTACACTCGCCAGCCCCCTCATTAGGTACTTGCTAGTATGTGGATGAACCCCCTCTTGCCTTACATGTACATTTACATTTAAGAATTTAGCAGATGCTTTTATCAAAGTGACTTACAACAGAGGATACACATTCAAGCTACAGCACCATAAAAAGAAAAACAAATAAATAAATAACTACCAGTAAGTGTTTTTCGCTAATATGAAATCTGCAGGAATGCATTAGAAGTGCAGTACAGAGTGATTAAATGTGTTAAATCCTAATGGCACAGATTAAAACAAGATGCTGCAAATGTATTGACATGAAGCTGCAGCAGATTTGTTGGCAGAGTTGATGCTCAGTTGAATAAGTAAGTACACCTCATAATGTGACCAGAGAATATAAATAAAAATGAATATTTCACACATTATTTTCGCCTCTGGATATAACTGAGATAAAGAAAAGACTGTCCTCCCCCTTCCCATTGAACTTCAAGTGCAAAAGCAATTTTGAAGCCAAAGGAAATTAGTGATCGAACAGACAAAAAAAGGCAATTAGCAATTAAGCTGTTTGAGCCTAATGGCAAATGGGCTGAAGTGAATATGAAATGTGTCACAAGGTTAATGCAGCGCAGTCAAAACATAAACAGAGTAGAGCGATTACGCAACCACAACAAACCAAGATGAGCAACTGTGAATGCAATTAGAGGGCAGCAGACATGCTCAGCTCGGCTGTCAATAAATCTTGTTTTCTTTTGGATAACAATAACCGTCCATGTCCATGTGTAACAGACGAACGGACATCTGACAGAAATCCGCACGTTTAAAGGAGAAATCCGTTGTGAATCAGTCCATAGTCTTGTTGTTTAAGGTCACTGAAAAATGTCTCTAGTAAAAAGAACCAGAAAATGTGATGCAACATAGACTGAATAATGAACCGATAACGACTGCTAACTGAATGGGCCTATGCGAAATGACGCTGAGAGCCGGTTCACTACTCAGTGTATGTTACATCTACAATTTCATTTGCCTCCACCATAGTCAGGAAACTAACGAATCGCTTTTGTTTGCTTCGGCTGCCCCGGCGGACGGACAAATCGGCGAACAGAGAATTCAAACAATGCATTCCATTGCGTACCATACGTCACGGCCAAACACTAGCGATTGGTTGAAGCCAAGACCAAAGAGTAGCGATTGGTTTTAAGCAAATAGCATCTACCCACCATCAATGACGGCAAAGCAAACTAATCTAAATCGTTTGTGCTCAGACGCTATATGGAACAAAGGCTGATACATCAGGCTATGTTGCATCAAATTTTTTTGTTCTTTTTCCTACTGACAGCACTTGATGACCTCAAACAACAGGACTATGGATTAATTCACACTGGAGTTCTCCTTCACTTCAATTTCAAACTTTAATGCCTGATTGACAGAGAGGTAAACTGAGGAGGAAACTTTAACAGTATCATTGCAGTCTTGTGTGATGGCAGTGGGCTGCATAGTTTCTTTCAGCGAACTGACCTGAGCTTTACAGGATCTGTCTGGTTGTGCTGATTCCTCTGGCCGGAGTTCCACCATTGAGTTTGATTTTTGGCACAGCACATTTTCCTGTATGTGTTTGTGTGTGTGTGTGCGTGTGTGTGTGCGTGTGCATGTGTGTGTGCGTGTGTGTGTGTGCGCGTGTGAGACAGAGAAAAGGAGAGAGAGTGTACACAAATTACTGTACACAAACAATATTATATCTTGAAGGATCATTTCATCTTTGATTGCACCATTTCATAAAGCACTCCAAACAAATACTGTACAGTGCCTACTGGGTGATGATTATACATTTTGTGCCGATTCACACAGAATAAAAAAAAGAGTTCTTGCAAGAGTTCTCTGCATGTTTCTTAAAGCAATTTGTGAAGACATCCAATTCAATCCAATTTGGATGCAACAGAGAAATGGCTAAAGTGACTTGTTGTAATTTGTATGTATGTGTGAGTGTGGATGGTTTAGCTGGACTTAGGTAGATGACTGACCACAGAAGTTTCATGCTGCTCCACAGTGTGGAGGACGCCTGAAGGAGCCTCCGCCAATTCCTCCAGCTCACACAGAAACTCATCACCACACAGTCCTGACCGAGCTTCCTGAGAGCACACACAAACACACACTCAAATAAATGTACACATACACAGAGGCATACACACAAACCTGAGCACGCATGCAGAAACACACACACACAAAGTAGATACATTTTTGTCTTTTGTTTTGAACTTGGTGTTTGTCATGCTTGATTAAACTCTGAAAATCAATTCTTCAAGGAAGAAAAAAACACTGTGCTACTAATAGATGCAGACACACACACACACACACACACACTCAAACACACACACACACACACACACACACACATAAGAATGAAAAAGAAGCAATATGAAAATAGAAATAGTTTAAGAATATTCTGCGTGGCATCAACCGAGTCTGAAATAAGGCATAAATTACTAATATTTCCAAAGCACATGTCTGCTGTACTCAGGGTTCAATTACTCCCAACCTGCTCATTAGCGAGTGCTAAAGAGCGAAACTGAGCCAGGTCAGTGCCAAGGCACCACTATCCAGCACCGGAAAAAAACACACTTACTGTTGATCAATCTAAACAAAAAGGTAGTTAAATACAGTACACTACTAATGCTACTTTATTCCCCAATTACTACCCTATTCCTGTGTCTTTTACAGTCTTAAAGGTACACTATGCAAGCCTCCCCGCTACAGGCAGCGATTTATTTAAAATATGGCAACAAAATTGCACACTCTCACCAATTCATGTGGATTACTCTTCAGACCAAAGCATACAAAGCAACAATGATCATTTTTGTGGAGTTCCGTTGACTAATAAGGTAATAAGTTTTATTTTGGTTTTAGTTTCGCTTTGTCCTATGGGCGCAGGGTGAGTCATTTGACACTGCATATGCGGTAAAGCCGGTAGGAAGGAGTTGACGGCGGCGAAATAGCCTTCATTCGCCCCAAGACTGAGCTATTTAGCCATCAAAGTGACTACGATGCTGATATATTAACCTAAAAACGTTGCATAGTGCACCTTTAACAGCAAAATGGCCACTGCATATGGAGTAGCTCTCTCAGAGACAACATGGGTGCCAACTGTGAAATAGTAGGCAAGAACCCACCCTGCCTGTTGACCAAAACAGCAGAGCACAGATGGAGGTAGATGACTCTGTATTTGGCTGCCAGTGCTTCTAGCCAACGATTGTGTGCGCGTTGGGGTGTGTGTGTGTGTGTGTGTGTGTGTGTGTTTGTATTGTGTATGTGCATGTGCGTGTGTGTGTGTGTACTCTGTATGTGTGTGTGTGTGTGTGTGTGTGTGTGGCTTGATGATGGTAGTAGTGGTGGGTGATGGGGGCGGTTGAGCACGCATCCATCTGTTCGAGTGGAATGGAGCAGTGCATCGTGGGTCTCCTAGCTATGGGTTGCTACACCACCTGGTACTTGGGGAAGAGCTTGCCCTTCAAGAAGTTGGGTGCACAGCTGAACTTGGGTGGAGCCGGGCTCCAGAACATCTTCATCTCCCGGTCGCACAGTGGAGTCTGTGAAAGGAGACATGCTGTACATTAGTGTGAACCTGCGGGAGACATTAAGCTCCCTCAGGCAAAAGGGGCTGGTTTCAGTCCTGGTAAGGCAAAAGGAAATGGGAGAAATCTTTCTCGAGCGCGTCCAGATTGTTCCTTCACAGTACATCAGCATTTGCAGGGACAAAATGCGTATGTTTCTGCTGCCATCTAGTGTTCAATTTTGTATTACTTTGAGCAAATTGAACTGTGTGCCTGTTTGCATGTGTGTGTTTATGTGTGTGTGTGTGAGAGAGAGAGAGAGCTAAAGAAGACAAAGACCACAAACATGCCTCTCTGTGTGTGTGTGTGTGTGTGTTTGTGTGTACTCTTACAGCCCGTCCGTGCATCAGGATGCGGGGTTTCTCCACGTAATATTCAGCGATGCGCTTCCAGTCAGCCAGAGCCAGCGAGTTCTCTGGGGACAGGTGAGACACACAGTCCTCCTGGTCTGTGTCTGGGATGGCATCGACTGGGACACCTTCACTCACAATCCTGAAATATACATCGAAGCTCTCATTATCCAACAAGAACATTCAACCCAGACACCCTGATACAAAACCTTAGGCATAGTACCTACCGTATGTTCCCAACAGTACATGCATAGAAAATATAATGCACTGAATAATTTAAGATGACAAAACGTGCAGAAGAAATTAGGCTGTCATAAATTTGTAGGAACACAAATGGGAACCAGTGCTCATGAATGCAGGAAGTCAAAGACAGGAAGTCAGGAAGTCAGGAATGCAGGAAGTCAAAGACACCCTCAACCCATCTTAAAATTAGACAGGATTCAAAGACACAAAATGAAAACACAGAGGCCTGACTGAGAGCCAGTTTGTTTCCACCTGTGTGCGTCCAACTGCTCTGAGCTTGCGTCCAAGGCTACCCTCTGCTGGAGAGTGTGAGGAACTGCACTGAGCTGGCTGGAGGCGTGGCACACCCTGGACACCAGCTGCAGTTCCACAGGCAGAACCTGGCTGGCCGGAGTGGTGCACAGGTGGTGGATGGTCTTATACTCCTCCATGCTGTGACAAGGCAGAGATATGCAAATGACATACAGTACTCTTCTGAGGTTGAACCAGGATCAAAAGGAACTTCTGCCTTCTGCCTTATTCCTCTAAGTCTACTAAGTCTGAGGACCCATCATATATTCAGATAGATATGCCACTGAGTTATGAGTCTGGTTTGAGATTGTACAAAAATATATTCAGCCTTTCTTTGCACCCTTGCGCTAGAAAAAAAAATACTTTCTAATCTGTTGTTATGAAAAACATACATCAAAAACAGACACACAGATATTCAAACACAGGTAAAAAAAAAAGCAATAAGGCTAACATCATAAAATTCATGCTTACTCAGGGACAACACAAACACGTTTGATTATGAAAATTTATTAGCAATAAGTTGTGGATAAACGGAGAGCAGAACTGTGCAGTCATATTGAAACGTTCAGATGTGAAAACACAGGAGTCATAATAGCAAAAATGACATCTATGTGTTTGGAGCGGTGGCATGATTGAGGTCAGGGGTGTTTTTGTATCAGAGGAGAGAATCCCTCAGAGGTTCCGCAGAAGAGCCGCAGGTTTATTTGCTCAGGTCCGCTCTGCCATAACTTCTCACTGCTCTTTGAACCGGCGAGACAGAGCCAAAAAAATAAAGAAAAGAAGATATAACAGGCAGCGCAGGGAGAGATTTGGGAGAGAGAGAGACAGGGAAGGAGAAAAGGAGGGAGAATGCGATGAATAACAGAGTGAGAGAGAAAGAGAAGAGGGGGAGAGATAGAGAGAGAGGGATAGGGGAAGAAAGAGAATGACAGACATTAGCTCTGTGTGTGGCCTGCGTGCTATGGCTCACAGCAGACAGTCAGCTGGAAATGGAAAAGTCTCTTTTTCTCTCCCTCACTCTGTCTCTTTCTTTCTTTCTTTCTTTCTCTCTCTCTCTCTCTCTCTCTCTTTCTCAGTGACTGAATCTCACTCTGTCTCACTCTGTTCTCTCTCTCTCCGTCTCTCTCTTTCTCTGTCTCTCATTCTAACTCATTCTCTCTCTTGCCGCCGCACCTCTGCGTCACGCTCCAGGTCTGACAGGAGCGATTTATGGCGGCTGTTCCGTTCATCATGGCCTGTCAGCCCACAGATTTATCACCTCTCTCTGGGCACAGATAAACCCTGGCGACAGACCTGGAAGGTCACCCCAAAGTCATCTGCTCCGCCGCCTCTGAAAAGGAGGCACATTCCTCCACAGCGGAGCTGAGTAGGGAGCACCGCGGTCCCCACCCTGCTCCCCCTATCCATCTAGCCAGAGCCGGGCGGCGGAGGCTTCTGGAAGCCCCTCGACCGTGACCTGGACAGCACTCTCAGTGACCCCAGGCAGCTCTGCAAAGGTACTAATTAAAAAGCACTCGTGTTTCGAGACAAGAGGAAGAGAGATAAGAAAGAGAGAGAGAGAGAGAGAGAGAGAGATCGAAGAGAGAGAGAGAGAGAGAGAGAGAGAGAGAGAGAGAAACAATGAAGACATGTAGGAAAAGATGAGTGGGCGAAGGAGTGGCGGTGCGGTTGAGAGTGGCAGGAGTCCAGCGTCGTCACAGGTGGTAAATCTGCCCCTTTGACAAGTGAGCCATGCAGGCTGAGAGCATCAAGCGCCGTAGGAGGAGAAGAAAGGAAGGAGGGAGGGAGCGGGGAGGAGCCACGTGGGCCTGCTGGCTCCAGACGGGGCGATGGCCGTCCCATGGAGGGGAGGGGGGTGGGGTTGGGGTTGGGGAGCGTGATGTGACGAGTAGGGGGGTGGGGTGGGGTGAGGGTAATTACGAGTTGCGTGTCACTGAGGCTCTTGAACACAAGGTGGGGACAGGAGGCTGATTAGAGAGCCCAGAGGCCTGCACACAGCTCACCTGCAAACTCTGAGGCAGGAAGCACACTGGCAATGCTAACGCAGCAGCAGCGACAAATCCTAAGGGTCGATTCAGAGTCAATCCGAGTGCGCAAACAACTCTATGGTCGCAAGCTCACGTGGCACACGCATACTGTACTTGCAGCGTATGCTGCTCCATTGACTCGCATGTTATCATGTATGTTGTTGCACTGCACAGTTTACCCATCATAACACCTTTGCAGTCATGTTTGCTCGCACTGACTATGAATTGGCCCTAATCCAACTCTCAGACCATCATCATTCCATTCATTTAATTACAGTGCATGCAAAGCTTAAACAAAATCAACTTCAGTGTCTGGTTTACTCTCTTTATCAATATTTAAGAATACCTCACTACTCAAATGCTTATCCCA
>JASCQY010000036.1:6333879-6338879 GCA_030264315.1 Sardinella tawilis
GGGGGATGGGGGGCTAAGGGGTGAACAATGGACTGCACTACTGTTTGACTAACTGCTAACTATAATGTATAGCAGAATTTGAATTTTATACTGGAGGCTGGTGACATATACAAATGATTCGTTCGATTTTTGCCATTGTCCTGAGCCATGGCTTCAACTGTATGCAGTACCACTGGGCTCCTTAATGTTGTCTATTTTAATCAGATCTTCAGATCAGATCTTCTTTTTGTGTGTGTGTTGTTATCCAAAGCAGTGTGTGCTTGTATTTGTGCTGTGACGTGTGTGTGTGTGTGTGTGTGTACATTTGGGGGTTATTGTGTGCGGTGTGGTGTGTGAGGATTAAAGCTTGAGGTGGTGGTTTGCAGTTAATGTGTATGTGTTGGTACACATACTCGTGTGAGTATATTTGTACGTGTGTGTGCGTGTGTGTATAGCAGTGCAGCCTGTGTGTGTGTACATTCACTTTGTCAAGTCGTGTGTGGGTGTGTCTGAGCATGTGTATCTTGGGGGTCTATGTGTGTGTGTCTGAACTTTGGAGAGGGTGGGTGTCTGGCTATGCTTGCGTAGTGTGTGTGTGTGTTTGTGTGTGCGTGTGTGTGCGCGTGTGTGTGTGTGTAGGCGTTTTTATGCGTCTGTGTGGTGCACTCACCTATGAAACAAGCGGAGAGTCTGCAGCTCCTCCTCCAGCTTCTGGCAAACTTCCAGGGCTTTATCTCGGTCCCTCTGAGTCGCTTCCAACTCCTCCTGCAAACACACACACACACAAACACACAAACACACACAGAAACAGACACAGAGAGACACACACAGCAGGAAGACAAATTATGACTCATCACTTGATTTATGATTTGTTTTGTATACTTGGTCAAGGAGGTTTCTCTCACTTCTTTCAATGTTCAATGTATAAAAACATAATATATATATATATATATATATATATATATATATACAGTATATACTGTATATATATACAGTATATGCATGCAAATTATATTAAATACAACTAGACTCCAATTATCTGGGTTATCTGTGAAATAATGAGACATCATTAAATAAAAAACAGGCTCTACTCTTTGCGAAGGACCATAAAATCAAATGCCGTCATAATCTATAATTACATCTGGTGGCCATCAATGAGGTACAGACACAGATTGGTTTACATGCCATAAACGCTCCATTATCAGAGTCATCAACCATGACCACAGAGCCGCACTTTATGACTTGATAGATCAACAGCACTCTCCAACATTACTTTATCTATTACTGTACATCATTAATCCCACACTCAGACACATCAGAGTCCCATCCAAGCCTTTTTGAGACTAGATGATATTGGGCGCTTGCCACTATGTAGCTAGGAGAGTAGGGGAGACGGAAAACAAGTCGGAATGTGTGTGTGTGTGTGTGTGTGTGTGTGTGTGTGGGGTGGACGGGGTCAGGCCGGACTAGAAGCTGGTTCCCCATGGTCACATAGGCCTGACTGTGGTGGGGCGTCCTAAAGGCTGCGCTGTAGCTCCCCCGAATCTCTCCTCTTTTGAAACACGGACACCCCCCATCCAGCATCACTATCACTAACACACCAGCCACCAGCCAAAGAGAAGAGAAAACAAAAACAAACAAAAAAAACAGACAAAGACGAGTAGGCTTTGGACCTCAGGCCATCGTCTCCACGACTCACACTTAGTGAGGATGAGTAAAGATGAGGAGAGGAGAGCAGATGAGAGGGGGAAAGAGGGAAAAGGGAGAGAGATGAAGTGAGGGAAGCAGAGAGCGCTTGGGAAGGAAAGAGACAGAGAAGGAAAGAGAGAGAGAGAGAAGAGGAAAAAAAAAAAAACAGAGAGTGAGGGATGAAAGAGAGCAAGCTTTGTTGTACTTAATGCTGGAGAGGGCTTGGTAAACACTATCCTAGCAGATTCTGTCCTGCTCTCTTCCTCTCCTCAGTAAGGCCTGGGAGAAGCATACACACACACACACACACACACACAGTCACAGAGACTCTTTCTCTTCTTACACACACATGCACGCTCTCTCTCTGACACACACACACACACACACACACGCGCAGACACACACGCGCAGACACACACGCACACACTCCCACAGCTAATAAGCAGCCGTTGAAACAGATGTATTGATCGTTCCCGTCTCTCAACAGCTGGGAAAGGGCGCAGAGAAACAATGAAGGCAGTCTAAGCAAACAGCGTGTCTGCCCCAACTGTAAATGCCTGCAATCTACAGGCCCACATGATAAGAGACGCAGGGAGAGGAAGACACAAAGGGAGATTCTCAATTGTTATTCACACACACATACACACAGACACAAGACACACACGCACACACACACACAAACACACACAGACGTAGACACACACACATAGACACAGCGAGAGACTGAGAAAGTGAAAAACAGGATGAATGAGCAAGACAGCATGCATGTATGAATTAAAAGTGGAAACATTTAAAACAAACAAGAAGAAAAAAAAAACCCACAAGTCTCTTTTCACTCTAGAAGCAGGCTTATTTATACTGTGTGTGTGTGTGTGTGTGCGCGCATGTGTGTGTGTGTGTGTGTGTGTGTGTGTGTACACACAGTGGTTTTAATGCAAGCTGAAGAGTGTTCCCAATCATGTGTTTGACTGTAAGGTCAGGCCATCTCATGGCCATCTCTCCATCTCTTTCATTAGCCTGATGAATGGAGCTCCATCCGTGGCTTATCAAACAGCAGAGGGTGGAGGCTAGCACAAACTCCACGAGTGTGATAATGCCCCCCTACACAGGAAGACCTGCAGAAAAAAAAAAACAAAACAAAAAAAAAAAAAAACGGAGGCAGCCAACAATCCCTCACCTCACCATTCAGTCGCCCTCTCGTCACTCAGGTAACCGGCCAATACACCTGTCAACAAGTCTCAGTCAATTACACCATAGTGGCTGCAGAAGCACCTGATACAGTACCAGAGCTTGCTTCCCTAGTGCTATCTCCCTTCAGGACATGAAGCTTAACGCTGAGCTAAATCTCAAGTTAAGATAAGCAGCAGGCGCCGCAGTTACATATTAGAACATTTGGCACAAACCGATTTGGATGGTTCTAATCAGTACTTTCGAGGAAATGGACTCAAATATACAATTTTTATAACTCATTTAGGTTTTCTCCAACAGGTAAAACATTTATTTCTCGTGTGTGCACAGCTGCAACTCTCATGATTATCTGACACATTCTTTTGTAATATTTTGTACCAACATCAAGTCAAAAGCCCCATTGAAAGCCATTGATTGCACCTCTGCTATTACATCATACACTGTTCAAATTTGGCTATAGTGAGTTTTTTTTTTTAGTGAGGGGTTTTTGTGTGTGTTTCATGTGTAGAAATGAACCAGTGCAGAACAATGGCAACAGTGTGTTGCTGTCAGTATATAATGACTTCTCACTTTAAATGCTATAAAAGCCAATGGGGTCATTGGGTAACACTGTAAGAAAAAGAAAACAAAAGGATTTGAGGCAGAGTAACTATCCATCTCCCCTCTCCTCAATTTGGATATTATATTCATCACTGACTTTCATGCTGAATGCCCTTTCATGGAGAGGAGAGAGATGAGAGGACCGTGAGCTGCCACCCCTGCGCCCTCTGCCCAGGGAGAGATAGACAGAGAGACAGAGAGAGAGAGAGAGAGAGAGAGAGAGAGAGGGCAGCCCCATCAGCCCCTGGGGCACTAGCCTCATCAGGACCTTTGGCCCTAAGTGCATGCAGCCACCCTGTGTGCGTATGAGCGCGGGCGCCTGCAAATCATTCTAATTATGGCCGCGCGGGCCTTGCAAGTCAAAGAGCACATCAAAAAGAGGCTAACCTCTTAAGTCAATATGTGCTTTTCTCCAGCCGCGAGCTCCAGTGGAAGACTTCAAAGCCCCCCGCGCCTTTTAATCATATGTATTTCGCCCGCCGTTCATTACAATATTAGCCAAATCAGGGCCGTCGGAGAGCGCGAGCGAGCGAGCGGGAGATGTGAGTGTGTGTGTGGGTCGACGCTGCTGACCCGTTGTGATTAAACCTGGGCGAAAGGGGAGAGCACAAGCCTTAACCTTTGGCTAAGGACGTTTGGCAGCAGAGAGAGACGAAGGGGAGAGGAAGAGGAGAGGGCTTGAGCAGGAAGCGGATGGCCTTTCATACCCAGTTGGGGCGTAGGGAGAGGCAGAGGGCTGCCACATCTGGTGTTACCGTACATGTAAGCTCTATTCATCACTTGACAACAGGACTGTAGAGGCCACAGTGTCAATACTGGATTGAATGCAACACATTTATGTGCGTATATATTTTAGATGCGTAATCAGAAATATTCCCCTCTAAAGAATCAAATAGTAAATAACTTGACCTTCAATTATGCCCTGAGAAGACTGCCATCCTGCAGAGATGGAGCTATTAGATCGCCAGATATACTGCATACTGTAAACGGGTCAGCGTCGACCCACACACACACTCACATCTCCCGCTCGCTCGCTCGCGCTCTCCGACGGTCCTGATTTGGCTAATATTGTAATGAACGGCGGGCGAAATACATATGACTAAAAGGTGCGGGGGGCTTTGAAGTCTTCCACTGGAGCTCGAGGTTGGAGAAATGTGATGACTGTCAAAGAACCTGCTGATGCATGCTTGTATGATTCCATACAAACACTGAAAGAAACATGGGCCATGAACAAACCCATGAGTAAGCCTTACTCAATAAAATGCATTTTGGAATCTTCCATTCATGAGTAAATATTTGGCTTAAAACTATTCTGACATGTTCAAGTGTTTTCCTTGAAGTTCCATTCTTCATGCTGAGCTAGGACTGACTGGACACGACTTAATAACAGAACCCTGGTTAATAATTGAACTCTATTCATCTGATGATTTCATACAGGCCAAGTTCTTAACCACACATTTCCTTACATCTAAAACAACGCTGGAATTATACCCAGTGTTTTTCCTTGTCAATGCTTGGTTAGCCTCCACTCCACGTCCGAGGCC
>JASCQY010000036.1:6341379-6350479 GCA_030264315.1 Sardinella tawilis
TTTTTCAGTATATCCCGAGTCTGTATACCGCAGATTCTTGCTCTTACTATTCTGACTGCCAACTGAGAGACACCGACTCTCTCACTGCTCCAACTGCCAACCAGGAGCTATGGCTATGGTATACTTTGAGACAAATGGTTTTGGTTAGTCGTCTTGCTAATCTGACAATCGCTATTACTTTGTGTGCTATGGTGCTCACAGCTGTATTTTGGAATCATGATCTACAATAAATCCAAGAACTATTGAACGTCAGCTCCTGTGACCTACAACTTCTATTTTGTCAACAATTGGTGCATTTTAAAAACAACGCAGAAGAAAACCAATATGACTTCACAGCTACAGAATTCATCCTTCAAATTCTACAACGGCCTTCAAGGGGTCTCATCAGGGAAATGATGGATGGCAAAGAACTCCATTCCGCGAGGTCCGTTACCAGTATTTCCAAACGTCCGGACACCTCCAAAGCCGTTATCATCCTTACAGTATTTTACTTCTTTGGGTGATTGAGTATGTTAAATTTACATGTAGAAACGACTTGCATCAAAGACAATTCTATTGCAGCCTGCAAAATCATTTCTCTTGCAGATCAGCAACCATGTATGCAGATGCTGTGCTTCAGGCCCTAAGGCCCTGTGCCGCTGTGCAAGCTGCCGACTAGCCATCGATAGCCACTGGCTTCAGCTGCGGTGGCAGACAGTCAAGAGTAAAGATGGCAGTCAAAACACCAGAACAAACAAGCACGCACCCAAACAATCCCCGTCACACAACAACCACATCTATGCACAAACAAACACACACACACACACACCCACCAGGTGCTGCAAACAAACCTTCGCCACTCACTGATTCAAAAAAATGCATGAAATGCCTTCAGCATGGAGCTCCCAGCTAGAGATATTCCTCTCTCTCACGGCACATCTCCATTGGCTGGCCTTGCTTGCACTTGAAGCTCCCTTGCCCTGTCACCCCCACTGGCCCCAGATCAGCCACCTTATTTCCCCCTCTCCTCATCTCCTCTTATTGCCTGCTCTGCTGTTGACTCTGCTTGGGATCAAAGCGCCAGGTTGACCTCTTCTCTGCATTTTATGCTGATCCAGGCACGGGGGTTGATCTGATGAATTCAGGAGGCCTTTTGTTTACCCTGGCCCCTACCGCCATGACGACGACGACGGCAACGACAACAGCGGCTGCAGCGTCACCCCTGACGACCCCTCCACCTGCAGGTTACCGCCTTCGGTGTAGTTTGACCAAACAGCCAACACAACCCCCCATACACACGGTCAGCTAACAATCCCACGGTTACCTGTCGACAGGAAACAAAAGCGGCCCACCATGGGCCTGTGTGGACTAATAAATGAAACATACGTTTCTGGGCTGGGTGGGCGTTAGGGGTTGGGGGGGGGGCAGGTTGGGGTGCTTGTCTAAGGAGCACCCCCCCCGCTCCCCTCCACTCCAGCCCTCACATCGGGTGGGAGTGGGGGAGTTTTGAAAGACAACACTGTTGGCAAACACCACCCCAGCGTGCTGAGCGACAGTGTACACAGCACAGATATTCCAGGAGAGACAGGGGACGGAGGGGAACCTGGGGTTCGCTGGCCCCCCTCATTTGTAAAATGCAGACGGATGAAGCAGGAGAAACAAGAAGGGGAGGAGGTGGTGGTGGTGGGGGTGGTGAGGGTGGTGGCGTGGGAGGTTAAGGAGGAGATTCTTCCCGGCGAGAGGGACATTTACCTTGCGGACGCACTCCTGATTGTTTTCAGCGGGCAGGTGTCGGGCGTTGTTTGCTGAGGTCTGGCTCTGCTCTCGTGCGTGGTGAAGTTCCTGTTCCAGTCGCTTGCACTGAGGAAAACAGAAAGTAGGCACAGTGAGAGAGAGAGAGAGAGAGAGAGAGAGAGAGACAGAGAGAGAGGGAGAGAGAGAAAAAGTGAGTAAGAGTGAGCAAGAGAGAGAGAGTGAGAGAATGAAAAACAGTAGTGAGAATGCATTCACAACGAAAACAGTGGAAGTGTCCAACCATCGTGTTCCTCTCTGCCTCTGCCATTGTTTCAGCTGGAGAGTCTTTTGGAGAGTCACACACACACACACACACACACACACACACACACACACACACACACTGGCAGTGGGAGGTTACTAAGAGCACCATCTCAGTAGTACTTGAGAAAACAGAGTCATCAGTGTCGAGACATGGAGCTGTATTCAAAGTCATTATTTGTACAGTCTCTTCTAATAATAATGTAGCATACACACCTTCACACACTACACACCAATCACATAACACAAAACGTCCTTGTTTCAACATTGTTCTGAAGGGTAATTATTTGCTCAAGATACCTTCATTTTGTACACAAAGCACAGAGATATCTTATGTTTGTAGATCGATGCTCCTATATTCCTGTGGTACACCATTTACCTCACCTTAAAGCACTTGCATGCTCTCAGTGAAATTTTCAGGAGCACATGATAGAAAGAGTCTCTACAAGATCTATGAGAAGCCTTCAAACTATTTTTTTTAAACAGACAGCCTCAAAATTAGCATTTTTGCTTTTAAGGAAGAAAGAACAATTTCTAGAGTTTCTAGATGATTCCAATATGTGGTAACCTGATGTATCAGCCACTTATTTCATTCCATTTCATACAGCGCCTGATCTCTATCCATTTGGATTCGTTTGCTTCCTGGTAGGTACAGGTAGGTAGATACTTTCTGCTTAAAATCAATGGCTACTGTTTGGCCGTGGCTTCAACCAATTGCTACTGTTTGGCGGTGACGCTGGAATGCATCGTTTGAAATCTCTGCTCGCTGATTAGTCCGTCCGCCGTAGGAGATGGAACAAACGGAAACGAATCGCTAGTTTCCTGACTATATGGTGGAGGTGAATGAAATTGGCCAGAAGCATTAGGCGGCGCTAGCCTGGCTAAATATGTGATGCATTCACATCGATCACATCACAGCCCACCTCCATAATTCAGATACCCAGGTTGAACAGAAATGCCACAGTGTAGGGTGTGTTTAAATAATGCTGAATCATTCAGCATTCAGCTGCACCCTCTCCTCCCGCGGCTCTCGCACGTCATGTTTTCTTTCCTCCCCCTCTCTTCTCTTCTCTTCCTTCTTTCTTTCTTTCTTTCTCTTTCTCTCCCTCCTCTTTCCTATACCTCCACAGAGCAGCAGCTTGCACTGACAGACGGACCGTGACACCGACAGGCAGGCAGGCAGACACTACAAACACACCAGCGGCCACTCGGATGCTTCCTTGGCCCGGGTCTGGCCGAGGGTATTATTGTAAGGGCCAGGGGATGTTTTGGACCGGTCCATATGTGTGGCGGCTCTTCTCCATGTGCACATTCCATGCCGCGAGGACACTCATCGGGAATGTAAACCGTTCCCCCTGCCCCCCCCCCCTCCACCCCACTCCTTCCTCCACCCACTCACCCATCCACCAGCCACTCTGCCCACCCCTGTCCTCGGCCTCGTGGCTCGACGAGCTAGCGAGGGAGCGAGTCCACCGAACGTTCCGATGTCCAGCTGCCTTCCCCCGACTCTCTCCAGCTTTGCCCACGCAAACACAACACACACACACACACAGATTCGCATGGCCGTGCAAATACATGCGCACGCACCCACACACACACACACACACACACAAACTCGCAGGGGCCCGGCGGGCCCCCGCTTCCCAACTCCTGTCCCTTTCCTCTGCAGACTAAAATAATACGGCCGGCCTCCAGACAAAACACACAGCTCCTCTTTAGTGTCAGCCTGAGTTATGGCCTTCAGGCAACAGATGTTTGGGAGAGAGAGAGAGAGAGAGAGCGCGAGTCGTCCACCATCGCCGACTGAGAGCTTTGCCGCTCTATGCGCACTGCGCCCGCCGCCAAAGCCCCACTGTGGTGTACTGCAGTCAATCCCCACCCTCCCCGACACCCACACTCACACCCCCACCCACACCACCCTTTCCAAACCCCAAAATAGTGTCGGCCGGGAGGTGAAATGGGGTGTGAAGACACGCAGACACATTAGCCTAGTTCAGCTTTATGATCCTTGCCGTCGTGAGTGAGCCTGTCAATCAAATCGAACCGAAAAAAATCGCAGGGGTTTGGCGTAATTAAGATGTGGCGCAGGAGGCCAAATGAATTTTTCACTGTGGAAATCCAGAGGAAAGCACACTTCCTGAAAAACGAAGAGAGCGTAAATTAAAAAAAAAAGAGAGAAAAAAAGACGATGAGGAAGAAGAGGGAGAAATCTCGACTGACAATCAGAGCTGTAATTCAGTCAGAGATGACTGACTTCATTTTCTGCTTTGCTTCAACATCGCCTGCACTCTATCAAGATCGAGGAGGGAAAGAAATTCAATAATGCGTGTTGGATGAGTGCAAAGAATGAGCGTTGAATCCTGCTTCCCCCCCACAGCCACCCACCCACCCCCCAGTCTTGCAGACTGCAAGAGCATAAAAGAAAGGCAGAGAGGGAGGGAATTAGAGAGAGAGAGAGAGAGAGAGAGAGAAAAAGGGAAGGAGAGAGGGAGAGAGGAAAAGATTTATGTCTCCCGACACTTATCCAGCTTTTCATATTCCAGCAGCCGGTTGGATGTAGCAGCCCTCTGCCTGCCACAGCAGGCTAATCCCTTCGAGATGAAGAGAGGGAGAGAGGGATAGATGAAGAGAGGGAGAGAGAAGGAGAGATGAAGCGATGGAGAGAGAGGGATAGTGGGAGCGGCAGGGGAGGGGAAGAAATCCTTAAGGATAGAAGTGCGGAGCGAGCCGGGCCTCGGAGGGATTAGGCGGCCGAGCGCAACACTCTTCCCAAATTACCCCCGGAGTCGGCGCACGTTTGCCCTCCCCCGAAAAGCAGGGGCCACATTTGTGCGGCGCCGGTGTCAGGCCCGGTGTCTTGCCAGGGCACTGGAGCAAGAGCAGCACTTGGGCCTGGCTGCCGCCAATTGCAGGGTGTCAATCGAGGTGTTTTCCCCGCTACTGGCCAAATCATTTTTCAGTTTTTCAAGCCCTCTTATCCCAACTGTTGTTTTTGCTTTTGCTGCTTTTTTCCCCCATATACAGATTATTACACTTATTTCTTTACCCTGGTGAAGAAAGATACGGACGGGTGTTGCTATCAAACACTGAAAAGGTACAATATGATTCACGATTTATGGAAAAGACATGTAAGCATCCCATATATAAATATACTGTATATTGACATAAGACGACGCAGTTACAAATTTATCTCTCAAACTGGAGGCGCTTCAAGTCTAAATTGAGTCTGGGCATCGGGCTAAAGCTTTCTCGACTGGCGAGTGGATCACAAACCTGCAACTCCCAACCTGAAATGAAACAGCGTCCTGGAGCCCCACCTGCCAGAGGGAGCCAAGTAACCCCCCCCTCAGGAGACTGTTTGCGCTCGCAGGGAAGTCTCAAATTCAACTCAGGTCCCTAATAAGTCATCCCTCCCCGCCTTGCAGCATCTGAGGGGAGTTTCATCCATATGTGCATGATTCTTCCCCTACATCAGCCTGTGGTGCAAGGCATGAGAGAGACAGAGTGTGTGTGAGAGAGAGAGAGAGAGAGGGAGAGTGAGAGAGAGTGAGAGAAGGAGTGAGAGAGGAGGGAGAGGGAGAAGAGAAGGAGGGGGGGGGGGGGGGAGAAAAGAAACAGCTGCCTTTTTTTTCCAAGGAGGTGCAGCCGCCGACACAGTGAGCAGTCCATGTAGGCGCATTTGTTCAGAGCTCGCTCCGTCTGCTGTGTGGCCTTTCTTCTCCGCACGTCTTCTGCCTGCCTTTTCATTCCCGCCGCGCTCCGTCGGAAAAGGACCCGGGCCCCGTAGCCCGCGGGGTGGCCGGCGATGACGACAGTGGCAGTGGCGGTGCCGGCCGCAGCGGCGACGGCTAGAAAAGGATCCCAATCATAAATATTCCTGCAAATCCGGCCTCTCGGAAAAAAAAAGAAAAAAAAAAAATCTAACAGACCGGAGGAAAACAGTTTGTGCCTTTAGTCGGCGACCACCTACACAGATGAATTTCCTCCCCGCCACGAATCTGAGGCTCTTTCAGCCACTGGTCTCATCTCTGATTGGCATTCTTGCCACATTTCCCTGAATGTGATAATTCTCTGACTCCATGTAATTGGATTACACAGAAAGCCACAATGCTACAACAGAAAAGACCGGAACATACAAGGAAAAAAAAAAAAGCACGAAAGGCATTATAGTTAACTAAAATGATGCTATCCATAACTGTATTGCCATATCCACGAATCCAATTCCACTAGCTAGCTGCATATCACTAATCTCTTAGTGCTTTCTGTGTTGAATTATCCTATTCAAGGAGAAAACATGTCTGACACGGACATGAACAACAACACATTTGCGCATTTTTCTTAACAGGATGCCAAAAATAGCTATGCATTGCTACATGCAGTTGAAATGGATTATTAGAATGTCATTTGTAAAATCAGATTTTTTGATTTTGAGTGTCAAATGCACACTGATAAAGCTTCCTAGGAACAGTGGGGAGAAGAAATGGCAGCTATCAGCCTCTGAGCATTCTCTCACACACAAGCCTCATGATGTAATGCACAGTCTATTTATCAACAGAGAAATCCCAGACAAACACATCCAGTGGCCTGCTATTGAACTCAATGATGTTGTATAATATCTGGATGTCAATATTTGGTTACCCACCTGTTTGTTTTCATTTCGCTCAAAATATGTGTGTAAGGAAGGTATATCAAATATTTGAGGTTGCACAGCAGTGTATGTATCAACACATGATTTAAGTAGCTTGTCTATTTATTCAATGATCAAATCATGATTTAAGAATAAACACAGATGTATGTAATTTTGCGGACAGTTAAGCAAAGACGTCTTGCATGAAAAGAGCACATGCGCACACAAGGCGAGAGAGGCAGGAGAAACACTAACAGAGAAAGAGAGATACAGCTAGAATGCAACAGAGGGGCTGGGGGAGCGGAAGAGAGGGAGAGAGAGAAAAAGAGAGAGAGAGAGAAAGAGAGAGGTGTAGTACAAGTCAATATTTAAAGAGATGTCTTTGATTTTTTTTTTCCACCTGTGGTGGAATCGGGTTCTTGCCTTGGTACACAACAATGGTGTGTTAAGTGTTGGCTGCCTGTGAGTGTTAGGATTGACCCTTTCCAGGCGAGGTGCTGCGTTGAGAGCGACGTTAACAGCCCCCGCCACAGCAGCGGGAGAGTGCCGCTGCCAGCTTGTCTGCCAGACAAACTCTGGCGCAATCTGCCAACCTGTGCCCTCGGACGGGTGGCAGAGGTACCAAACTTTAGGCTCATAAAGTAAAAAAACAAAACCAAACAAAAAAAGCAGAAAATGTTTTGCTCTGTTAACACTAGATTATTATACTTGGTTCAACTGCATCCAAGACCTATTTTTCAGAGATAACCTAGACATTTTGTCCATGATGCCAAAATGATGTGAATGTTGCCTCATATTCTGTTGCCATATCTAGCTCATTTTTGGATGTCAAACAAATAATAAAAAAAAACAACAACATGGCACTTTGAGTGCAGAAATCGAATAGAAATAGACAATAAAATCAGTGTCAGTAACATCCTTATGTCTTCAATGGGAAATTCGCATCATCCACCCTTCACTTCTACAAAAATGTCTCAAGCATGTTTTTAAATTGTGGAGTATTATTATCGTCCCACAGTATCCCTCTGATGACATCTTATTTACATGTTTTGTATTGTTTGCTGATCCATTTTTTTAATCTCTTTGAATGTCCTCCGCGGTTGAGCTATTCTAAACTGTGCGTGTGATTGACTGATTGATAACATTTATTTGTGGGCAAAGTAAATAGTGCCCGAGGGCAGAGAAAAGCACCAGTGACTGTCATGAGTTTCAGATCTGGTACATAAATGGTCATAGGAAACACTGATGGTGATGTGCCATTCACAAATCTGATTCCATTTGTTTGTTGTTTTAAGGGATAAAACTGCAAGGGTGAATCAGACAAACTAGTTTTACTAGTAACCCTTGGCATTGAAAGAAATAATTGAACACAGACAGTATTTCAAGGATAGCTTAATGCTTACTGCGCTCCAATTTGGTTCTGTCATTCTTAATAACTATTTAAGAGAACAACACAAAAGCACCACAAAACTACCTAACGTCAAACACAAATGCAGATCCCTGATCATGTGGTAGATTCTAGCCTTTGATAAGAGAATCTCCGCCTTCTTTCAGTAGACAAGTGTGAGATGTTCTGAGAAGGGCTACACTGTGGTGGATCAGACATAAATCTCCCTGTATAGACCATAAAGGTGTGTGTGTTTTGGACTTTGTGGAGGGGCTTGAGACTTAACACTGAACGCAACAAAAAAATAGAAGACTCTTCTCTGACCATGGTGTCCGCTTTTACATGGTTTTGAATCCTGATAACTAATGCTGAAAATTCTATCGTAATCAAGCAGAGACCTTCTTGAGCATTATCCATGTCGATTTAAGAAAAGACACTTGAATGTATGCTTTACATGTTCATGTTTTTGAAATGTATTAATGCCCATTCACGTCATTTACTGTGACTTGAAACCCACAGGACCATAGAGATTTTGCATTCATTCTTCTGATGCATTGTTGTTCTGCATTTGAAGAATGAACATTACACAACTTACATTAGCAATCAGATTGTCTCAGAGACGTAAGCAGGCTAAAAGGAAGAAAGTACTGTGTGTGTGGAGCCTTACCCTGGCAAGAGCGCCGTCTCTCTCCTCCATCACCGTCCTCATCTCCTCTGCTGTGATCTTTGCCCTCCGCTCCTTGGCCTTCTGCAGCCGCTCCAAGATGGCAGCTCCACTGCGCTCAATGCCCAGGGCAGAGTCTGCACTGTTAACCCGATTTAGCAGCTCTTCCAGGTCCTGAGGGCCCACATGCATACACACACACATACACACAGACACACACACATGAATTTTTAAGTCTGCACATTGAAAGTCAAGTCAAAGCAAATAAGAAAAACACTGATTAAAGGAACACACCACCTTTTTTATATTCTTGTATTTGCATTATGCCCAAGTATTATTCAAGAAAACACATATCATTTTCTTCTCAGTGTGTTCAGTACTTAGATTG
>JASCQY010000036.1:6362634-6385583 GCA_030264315.1 Sardinella tawilis
CACACACACACACACACACACACACACACACACACACACACACACACACACACACACACACACACACACACAGGCTCCCTGCTCTTCATGAAAGGTCATGAGTGGAACAAACAATTCCAACATAAATCTTGTTCCCCTTCCAACCTGTTTTGGCACCAAGTCACCAAATGACTGCTCCAACATTTCCTTAAGTGTTGATCACAGACAATAACACCAGCAATGAATTCATTTCCAGTACAGCACAATGAAAAAAACCCTGAACCAATATCACTATGTGGATCAGAAAAGAGAGGGGGGGGGTGGGGGGGGAGAATAAAAGAAACGTGTGTGAGCCACACGTGGCGGGGGAAATTTTTGGGATAGCTGGTGGCTGGTGTGAGCATTCCCCTTGAACTCCGTCAGTCGTGCTTTTGAAATTTTCCAAAGGGGGTGTGGAAGAGGGTGGCGGTGGGGCAGTCCCGCTCAGGAGAGTGAGTGAGGTGTCCAGAGCGACAGGACAGGATGGACAGATACAAACACCGCTCGAAAAAGAAACAATCCAGTCTCTCCCTCCGATAACATCACAAAAAAGGGGAAGAAGTAAAAGAACAAATGAAAAACAAACAAAAAAGTAAGACCTAGCTTAATCAGTCTGGCATCAATGCAATTCAAATGGATTTCAAATTCAAACACCGAACGGCTCTGAATAAAGTATTGGCGCTACAAAAGCAAACCCTTGAACAAAACAAAAATACGCCAGGGTGAAAAAAAGAAAAAAGAAAATCAAAGATAAAAAAAAGGAGGGATGAAAAAAAAGGGAGGGGAGATATATTTGCGTTAATAAGTGCAATGCGGCTCCGGGGCCGCGACAGCATGGCCGCCTCGATGTCCAAAAGCAGAGGCTTAGCGCGGACAATAACGCCGCTGAAAGGTCAGGGTTTGAAGTCGAGATCGGGGAGGTCTGCCTCCTAGCTTTGTTGCTAAGGCCTTGCTCTCAGGATTGCGGGCCGAGAGAAGACAGTTATTAGTATTCCCCCGGAAGAGCCACCAGAGCAAACAGCGAATTCAAACCATGAATAATAACGCCAAACGCGCTTATATAAGCACCCCCATCCCACCCCACCCCTCCTCCTCCTCCTCCACCACCGCCGCCCTCCTTTGTCGCACTGCAAATATGCGACTTTTCGGATACATTGTCCCCCTTTAACCTGGGGTGCCCGCTTTCGGTTTTCCTTTGAGCTCCACTTTCACAAAGGTAACTAGCGACTCCCTCCCTCCCTGCTCCCCCTCCTCCGGCGACATATGAGTGTGTGTTTAAACTAGTGTTTTCCACAGAAATGCAATGACCCAGCATTTAAGCTTTGGCATGGAGAGGCTGGCTCTCCTATGGGGAGGAAAAAAAGGAGAACCTCTTGGTAGAAAACAAAAAAGGACTTGAGACCGAACAGGGAGATTGTCATGTTTAAAAAAAAATAAAATGACAGCACAAGAAGTCAACATGGAGCTGCTCTCACTTTCTCTCTCCTGTCTCTCCTTGTCTGTAGCGTCTCTCTAGTTTTCACCCGTCATCTCAATCCCTCATCCTCACCTCAGCACCCAAGCCCCTATAACACACACATCATTAGTAGCCATACAGGCATCATTAAAATCTGTTTGGCTAGCAGCGGCGGCTTGGAAGCAACCCCCCTCCCCTTCCCTCCCAATGTATATTTGAGTGGAAGAGATGGATGTATTTGCAGATCAGGAGCATTTGGTGAAGGCCCGGGTAAATACATTGTTTATCTCCCATTGTTATAGCAACCGGTTTCTCTAAACAGTGTCAGCAGAGGCACAGGCATTGGCCCCCAGGTAAGGTTATTAGGTGCAAAGAGAGCCGGTAGGCTGCCAGTGATTTGTGCATGTACTGTAAATAAACGTTTATGTACCGCACTGGTGCGGCATCGCACGGGGTAAACAGGCAGACACTTCTACAGAAATCTTCCCCCATTTACACAGAGTGCCAAAAAAGCTTACGTGATGAGGAGGGGAGGAAGAAAACATACAGACACAAGTACGCACACGCACACACACACACACACACACACACACACACACAAACTGATAGTTCCAACAAGAGACGATAGAAAAGGGCTGACAACAAATAAGCAGTGAGGATCAGAGAACAAGGTGCTGACAATACTAACCGCTCGAGGCAAAATAATCAGGCAGTCGTACAAAAATAAAACTGTGTTTTATTGTAACTGCGTCACATAAAAATAGTTCATTAGACTGAATTATTCTAGCCTGCCTGCAAATATGAAATGGAATTGCCTACCAGACGACAACAGATTAAAATAACCACACAAAAAAAAGTTGCTCTAATTCTTGCAAAGTTTGAGAAAAAGACAAGCCGGAAGCATCTTACCCTGCGGTAGATCCTTATCGAACACCTCTGAAGCACTTTGAGATGGCTCCGATAGCGCCAGGGACTTAGGGAGGCTGAAACCAGGCCACACGTGGTGAAAAGTTAGAGGAGAAAAATTACACAGATAACCCCTGTTGTTGCCCCGACATGAGACTGCATGTTTACTGGCTCTACTGTAGTTTAAGCAACAGTCTGGGGACATTTTCTCTCATTTATGCTCTGTGACACTACAGGGAGCTCACGAGAGATTTGTAGCTCATGCGGCCCTGCTATATGCAGTCATCACACGAGACCCCGTTATGTTTCATCATGGAATGTGCAGCAATGCATCCCATTTCCCATTCCGATTTCAATTACATATACAGTATACTGTACATATGGTGTGTTTAAGAGTTAAAATTACAATCCATGTCGCATGCAGAGTTAAAGTAGTAATGATGCATACACAATTCCTGGCAGTGGTCTAATGATAAAGAGCGTATCTGTGTTTTCCGAATGGGGTTTAAAGGAGCCGAGCGGGAAAGGCGAGCGGTCGAAGCGAAGATCAGAGGGACAGATGTAGTGGGCCTGTGTTTGGCCGGCCTCTTAAATGACCTTTATCTGTCAGCGAGCGGTTTCCTGGAGGCAGGCATCACAGGGACCAGAGAAAATCCCGTGGCCACGGGGAGCTGTCTGCCGCTCACAATAGCCCAATCATAAACAGGCCCCCTCGCATGGATGGATGACCCTGATCACAAGTTACCAACAGCCAGAGACAATCTAACCGCTGCTTTTAGCACATGCTTTTTGAAAAAAATCAGAGGGACTGCATGCCATTAAAGAGCCTTATGTAACATCAGAATATGTTTTTTTTTTTTTAAGAATTATTGGCATCGTGTCGAATGGGTGCATAACATTGAGAATCAAATGTAATGGTAGCTGCGGTCATAAATCTGCTGGGTGCTACAAGTAAAGGGTTAGAGTGCAGGGTCGCATCTGTGTAATATGCACAGGCGTACAAGACATAATGTGAACTGGTGGTATGTCATTTAGACCTGCATTGCGTTCCAGATGAGCAAATTCAATCACCAGCTGGTTTTTAAACATTGTAACAACCCTTTCGCACTCCCGACAAACGATCCCAACAAAGAGATCATTACTACTGTGCAATCACCAGCCCCATGGCACACACTAACAAACACCCTCACATATTAAACTAAAGGAAAATCATTCTTAATTGTTACATGTGGGTATAAGCCCTCCACAAACAGTGCAGAGAGCGAGAGTGTGAGAGAGGGAGAAGGAGAGAGGGAGTGAAAGAAAAAAAAAGAAAAGAAAGGAGAGAAGCAGAAGCATCTTTACCCAAGTTGTGATGTGGTCTCCACACAGAGGGTCCTTATTGGGGAGGGCAGCCTTTGTTTCAGTTCCTCATTGACTTTAGGATTAGCTGAAAATAAATGGGGGGTGGGAATGAGATGGGAAAGAGGGGGGGTGGGGTGAATCATTTCATAAAAGTGAGAAGAAATGCTTTTCATCACTGGCACAGTCACTTTCTACTCAGACTCAGAAAGGTTATTATTAATTATGGCCTGTCAATATGATCTTGGGGTTAGTTGGCTAGATGAATGATCTTTAATAACCTCTAGAGAGTGTCGGGAAGGGGAAGAGAGAGTGTGTGTGTGTAAGAGAGAGAGAGAGAGAGAGAGAGAGAGAGGGGAAAAAAAACCTGGGCAGCTTTCATTTGCAGGTTGAGAATCATGCCTTAAGTCATCATCTGATCCCCCCCCCTTTTCCCATTCAGGCGAAGGCACCAAGCCGCAGTTTATGAGGGGAGGACTAATGAACGACGGCAATTAACAAACTATAATCCCGCCGCGCAGTCATTCTAATGCTTTTAGCCATCAGGAAAGTAAACAGCCGTTTAATGCTGCACAAGCCCTGTATCAGATCCCGCTGCTGGAACGGCCAATTAAAGTTTAGCTCCTCAGGTATAATTTAATGATGGTGAGGAGGGGAGGGGAGAGGAGAGGAGGGGAAGGGGGGAGGGAGAATGCAGGTCCATAAATGCACGTTAATTCATAAGCAAGCAACAAATAGATGGTTGGCAATTAGGAGGAAAACACTGACATTCAGAGGATGAAGGGTCGGGAAGAAGCCTGTTGCTCAAGGTTTCTGCGAGTGTGTATGTGGGGGAAGACACGTGCAGTGAAGGGCCTCCCCCTAGTGGTGAAGCGGGTATGACAGGACGTTCCTCCGTGCAGGAGAAAGAGAGAAAGAGGCCTCTTTTCTCCTCCGCTCCTTTTCCTCTCCTTCCCACCCTCCCTCCTTTGCTCACTCCATCCGGGAGCCATCTGGGATGCAGAGGCAGGATTACCCAGAAAAGATCAGCTCAGGATATTTTTGAATCTTTGCTATGGAAACTGTGCATTCAGTCATCGCCTTGCATTATGTTATTAAGACACACTTGAGAAAAATTCTCCCTCAAGTTTAGATTTACTCATTTATATCATCCTCTCTCTTCCTGAAGTTGAGTCTCATGCACATGGTACAGATAGATGTTTCTCACGTAATAAAGCTGTATGGAACACAGTCAGGATTTCATAAGGCATACACATGTCAAAGCATCATCATTTAAGATCAAAATAAATCAAAATAATGCAAACATTAGAAATGAGGACCAAATCACGCAAAATAATTGTATGCGACTGTGGCAGTAAGTTCTTCCTATCCTACAAAGAAAGAAGAGGGAGACAGAGAGAGAGAGAGAGAGAGAGAGAGAGAGAGAGAAAGAGAGAGAGGAGTCAGTTAGTCTCTGTGACAAAGATGGACACCAAGCCACGGAGTGTGATAAATGGGAAGAGTGTAAGTAAGTGAGGGCGAAAGAAGGCAAAGAAAGCCGAGAGAAAGGAGAGGTCAGAAAGGGAGGAACGGTGAGAGACGGGAGAAAGAGTGAGGGAGGTAAATGAGGGTATAAACATATTAGAGACACAATGGACACAATGGAGGACAGAGATAATTGAGGGAGGAATGAGAAAGAGACAGAGAGAGACAGAGAGAGAGAGAGTGAGTGCAAGAGAAACAGACAGGAGAATACTGAAGGAGAAGGACAGAGTTGATGAGAAAGAGAGAAGCAGAGAGAGTGAAAGAGAGAGGAGAGAGAGAGAGAGAGTGAGAGAGAGTGAGGGGGGGGGGGGGGGAAAGACCTCTTGGGAGGTTAGGGCGCGAGGCGGGTGGCTTACCCCTGGGGCAGATGCCAGCGGAGCGTTATCCCTGCGTTGTACGCCAGCACACACCGCACACACACACAGCGCTCGCGCGCTATTCAGCCGCGACACAGCAAGCCGTGAACCGACAACTGGCTTTTTGTGGGAGAAACCGCGGGGTACCATTAATCCTAGTTATAGACTCCAAGCCCAGGCTGGCCTTTTTTTATCCACTTTCTGTTGGAGGGGAGGTGGAGAAGCCGCTTGAGTTAGTAGGTATGGCTCAGGAGATTGGTAATCCTTTAACTCGAACAGGAGAAAAGTAGCTTTGCGGAGGGAGAATAGAAAAACATAGAGCATACAAACCTGACCTTTTGATATTCTCATAATTTTCTGCCAGGCACACGCAGTGAGGTGCAATGAAAAGGGCGCTTTGCCAAATAAGATGTGATTGATCTGCTGATTGACACGGTTTCTGCTGAGAATCTCCCGAAAAAGACTCGGCTGAAATTAGTATTTTCCAATAATCCCATATTACAAAAGCAGCAATGCATAGGCCTTCATTTTAATAAGAGTTTGAATTCATTCGGCAAGAGAGAGCAGTCCTGGAATTGTGGAAAAATGATTAAAAGTGCATCGTCTCTTGGAATCTCACTGGTTTCCATCATACAGAGAAGGCGTAGAAAGCATAGTGCTGGGAACTGTATCAGTCCGTCTCTGCATTAAGTTTATTAATTGCTGCTTGACCACTGTTTGTTCCTCAAAAAGATGAACCATAACATATACACTACCTATGAAGGACTGTGACTCAAATTACATCTCAAGATCTGGGAATTATTTCACTAGATTGCAAAATGTTTGTGAGTGATTGTAATGGTCATACATTACGCTTCGCTCATGAAAAAGCATAGGTCTAACTAGACTTTGGTGGAAGGCCTAAGCACCAAGAAAAATGCCTACAAAATCAGACTAAAGCACTAATAGATTTGTCATCTCACATTTCATTAGAAATAAGTTGAAGAGGATAAATACCAGTGTGCTGGCAAAGCATCTTGAGAATTATTTACTGCTGTGGAGAATAAAAGATACATCAAAACGATGGTAAGAGAAGCGAGGGGAAGAAAGAGGAATAAAATAATATCCGTCTGTAGTTCCTAAAGCCACTTTATCCCTCATTTCAAACTTTTCTCACTTTTCTTTGTCCTTCATTGCCTTCCCTGTGATCTTCATTTTCTTGCCTTGTAGACTTTGAGCTAATTGCCTCAGTGGGCTACTTATTATTCATGTACAATTATTGCAGCGTAATGTCTTTAAATCCTTTTAAATGACCATTCATGCGTCGCATTCATTGAGACTGCCTTTGATGTCCATCAAAGATGGAATTCTTCAAAAAGAAATATCTAAGCCCAATTTCCCTCAAACCAATACGGGTTTTGCATTCGCCCCCAATATAAACTCAATTCCATTAATTTTTTAAGCTGCGTTTAATACATTTTTTTTTTCCGTAGCAAAAAAGTTTCCAGATTTCACAGGCTGTCATTTGTATTCCAGCTGACTTTATGAATATTAATGGCAGTGTTATCCTGATTAAATGGGCTTCATGCGAAATCCCCGTGAATCCGCTAGCTCTGCCTTCACATCTTCCCGATTCTTTATGAATTTTGATACGGACATTAATCTTGAGAGAAACTTAAAGCAGGTTTAATTGTGCAGCATGCTTGCGGTTTTTCCCCGTGAAAATGCCGACATGAATTTATCTCATGTGTGTAAACAGATGACTTACATGGGATGGAACACTGTTGCACCTGGGGGAGGTGGTGGGAGGGGGGGTTAGGGGAGGGGTTGGTGCCTGCTGTTAAATTTTGATTGTCACAGGCTTTTGTACAACACCGAATGGACTTGACTTTGAAGGGATCAAAAGATTTTGTGGCCGTGTTCCTCCCTTTCTGTAAAACCACCAGTGGATACTGTTGTGTTTCTCAAGAAACAGATCAATGGCCTTACCAAATCAAACAATATTTCCCTTTCAGTCATGCATGAGGTGATCACGGCTGCATTTTCGAGAATACTCGAGATCCTGCAAGATGCTTTTCATTGGACATCACACTCCAATGATAAGCATTATGTCTGCAGATCCTGGACAACTTCATCTACTTTTTGGGGTTGAGATACATGTCAGCTGGAACATAAATGTAATTTGAAATATATTCTCAGAGGAGAAACATGACTCTTAATTTCTTATGAGGAGGTGGTCCTAACATCTAAGAACAGGCCCATCTCAGTAAAGACCTACAGTCTTTAAATAGAGATTTTGGTCTCACTTGAGGAGATGTGTAACACTGACTGAAAGTATATCTTTCTGTAGAAGAAGAAGAAGAAGAAGACTAAGAAGACGAAGAAGAACAAGAAATGAGAAAAGAGAAATCTGTCCCAATTCACCAACGTACACACTAATTGAACCTTTGAACATTTCTGAGGCCGCTGAACTTTGCACACCATCCGACTCCATATTACAGAACACACCGAAACTGTCAAAATATAAAGAGGGAGTCAGAAATAATGGCCAATTCACAGACCTTTTGGAGTACAAATATTGATCTGAGCACGTAGAACATTAACCACCTCCAAAAGATAAATGAGCAAAAGGAGAGAGGTGGACTGTGGATTAGGCGATCAAAGTGGAGACACAAAGGAGTCACAGAGGGTGATGTGGACTGGAGTCTGCTGGGCTTGATCTCTACGCTGCTCGGCAAAAGAATGGGCCCTTTTAGTTTCGGAGAGCTATCAGTCAAAAGAAATAAGCCACCTCACATCCAAGCCTTGGCGAGAGCATTCTCAAAGGGCCCTGTATTTAGCTAGCAATTCACAGTGCTTGATTGACTCCCCTGCCCAACCATCCCCCACCCACCCAAAAAAGTTGCCTCACCTGTTCTACCAGGTTCTCTGATCTGGTGTTAGCTCAGAGGGTCAAGCGTGGCGACCAGCTTGACACTGGCAGTGGAGTGACACCATGGTGGTTGGCAGGGCGTTCCCATCAATCTTTGCAAAGCTGAATACTTTATCTCTTTGCACACTAAAAAAGGGCATCCAAACAGCCTTGCTATTCAGCCGGTTGAGAGTGATTGATTACATTTCTCCCATGTGCCTTTCCACTGGCAGACCTCAGTGTTGGTGACTGCTGATTAATCCGGCAGAATAGGCGGTAATGGTTAATCAATGGGCATTACTCGACAAACTCTGAAGTTGGAGGGAAAAGCTCGGAGAGGGCTCCTGAGGCACGTTGAGTTCTTCCCTGTGATTGAAATCAGAGATGGAGGAGGTGGATGAGGAGATTTGAGTTCTCGTCCCTCCTGAGACTCAATCTCTGCATAGGCATCCGCCGATAATTGAATTGAAGCTGGAGTTGTGGGTGGAAGCCAGTGAGTGTGTGTGTGTGTGTGTGTGATTGGGGGCTGAGATCCCCATGATGGATCCATCCTTGGGGGGTGTCTTCTAGTCCAGGACGCACTGATCCGACTGCATTAAGCGCTCAGGTTTGGCGGCGCGACCTGCGAAATCGACTGGGATGAGGGGCTCCTCTTCCAAAGATCCAGCTAATTTGGGTGAGAAGAACTGGGGAGCCATCCACTGAAGCAACTAGGTACCCCTCCCCCATCTCATACGCATATAAGGGCTGCCTGTTTTTTCCTTGGCAATGTCGCTTCTTTGTGCCACACTTAGGCCTTACGCAATAAATCTCAACAGGCAGACCAACCTTCCTAAAAAAAAAAAAAAAATTTTAAAAACAGCACTTGGGTAAAGATAATGCTGTTGAAGATCTAGGGACTCTTTCCTTCCAGTTCTAGTCTTATAATAACAACTTATTTCCAGTCATTATTTATAGCCTAATTATCTTTTCAAATATATAGCCGGCCTAGGCCTAAATTCTGGAATAGTGCCAGATAATTTTATGCCCTGTATTCTCGTTCCCTGCATGACCAATTTTGTCATAACAAACAAAGCAGTTATATCATTGTCTGATAACATAGCAATGGACTAATATAAGCAAAAGGATAACAGATCCATATACAGAGCTAGGGCACATAAAACATCCTTTGTTTACACAGCTCTTCATTCAATTCATATGTACTCATCCTCTGCAAAGCAGTCTCAACTCTGAAAAGTCAACCAGATGAGTAGAACACATTTCAGTCGCAAAAGTCCTGTGTAGACTGTGCTGTGTGGCAGACTTGTTTAAAATTCTAATACTGTTGGACGAACAGGGACAAATCTTCCTTATCGGCTAAGCTAACAAGTCAGCAAATACGGCACAGATAATCTGATATATAATTAATGTCACTCAAATCACATACGATTATTTGAATTACTCTGTGCGTAATTACATCCCAGGTCCGGACATTAACAGTTGTGCCCTTTCCCTGACTACAAGGATGAATAATGATCATATCAGTTGTCAGATGATAACTATTACAACGGGAATCTTAAACTTCCCCATTATCAGCAAAGTTAGGAAGCTATATTCATCTTCCATTCACAATAGAACACTAAATAAATAGATGCCTATGGATGGAAGTGGAGGGTGTTCTCTTCACTCACTGTGGCAATCAGAAAGGCCTCATGTATTTGTCTACATCTCACCTAAATGACTGCGCAGCTAGAGGTTGATACAGATATTATTGTGATGTCTTACGCAACCCTGTGCTGATACAGCCTCTGTCGGAAAGCACACAGCAGCCATTTAAAGATGTGAAGGTATGCCCCGAGTGGTCAACTGCCAAAGCAAGACTTACTGCTCGAAGACAAACACAAGCCAACCTCACTGACACCGTGTGAGCCTGATACCGAACTGTGTCAATAACGGAAATAGGCAAAGCAAATTTAACAAGTGAGAGGGACAGGAAAAAAGCCCGCAGGTCTGATTTAAGAAATGTTTAATGATCTCATTTTGTTGATGGTGAAACACTTAACAGACTAACTTATTTGTTTAATGGCCTTTCTGATGCCTAGCGTGAAAATCTCAATGATCCTCCATTTTTTTCTTCCTCCCTCCACTGCAAGTCACCTCTAATTTTTCTGAGCAAATAACCTCTAAGCTGAGATTTGCATTCATACACATTTGGGGGAGAGGGAGAGAGGGAGAGAGAGAGAGGGAGAGAGAGTGAGTGAGTGTGAGCAAAAGATGCGAGTTATTTGAGGATGAGCTTAGTACGGTGCTGCGTAAGTGCTGGGAGACTTAATTTTGTTTCTTTTTTTAAATTTTATGGGACACATTAGAACATCCATTATCGCTAAGCATTACACTTCCTTTGGACCATGAGTTAGACGAGTACAGGCCTACTACATGTCACAAAGGCTACACACTTTTTTTTTTTAACCAACAACAAGAAAAGGAAAAAAAAATCCATTATCCACAGTCATAGGAAATAGTAAAAATGTCATCAAAATGTTAAAAGCCTGACTTGTGGCTTGTGAGTGGGTGTGCGAACAATATAATTAGCATGAAGAGCAAATGCAATACTGGACCTAAACAAAGGGAGCTTGTGAGAGAGAAGTATTGTGAAATCCACGCTAGGTAATGTCTTCAGCCCGGAGCTGTTATTAGTCACTCTGCGGAGTGTGCTAGTAAGTGGGGTGGGGCACTTGGGCAGAAGTCAACCGCAGGTCAGCTGGCTCTTGTGTGAGAGACCAGCGCTGCTGACGGCTTCACCTCCCGCTCACCTCAACTCGGACGGGAAACTTACGGCCGGGCGCCAGCAGTTTCGTCAACAAGTCTCACACACATACACCTCACCTGAATGCGCTTCTCCTGTGTGGCGCCTATGATCATAAAAAACATACTAGTGGGCGGAGAGTAGTGCTGTCAATCTGATCAGGATGTTTAAGCTATTTTCTTTTTACCGAAATAATGAGGCCAACACTAAACAGTATTGTCAAAACTTGCACTGGTGGTTGTTTTTATCTTTAAAGAACTTGTGATATTTAAAGAACTTAAAAACAACTGTGAGGACACAAGTAATGTAAGTGGCCGAGTCCTAAAACACAAAACAATATAATGATAAAATATATAAAATAATGATAGTATATATAGATAAAAAAATAACCAGATAATTAATGTCTAACCAAAATCAATGTTTTGCGTTTTACATTTATTTCTATTTATTAAATTGAATTGCCGTAGTGGACCTGAGAGTTTGCATAATTTCATAGGTGATGTTCCTCTTGAACCTTTGCCAATAAAAGTAGCCTAGTCTAATTCAGCGGATCTTGATGGTGAATGCTTCCGGGACAAGAGGGCCTGAACTCTGCCGACCTCACTGAGGCTTATTCTCTGTCTAATTTGAGAACTGATGAATGAAACCCCTCTTTTGTAGCCACCTCGTTAAGATAACATTCAACGCTCAACCCCACAATGCATTTTTTATGACGAGAGTTTACCATTCCGACCAAAAGGCTTTACACTAGAGAGTACACACACCCCGTGGTACGAGGATCCTCCACAAACATATCTCCCTTTGTTTAGAAAATCCCTTCTCCAACATGCTTTGCCGAGTTGAACTTTTTTCTTTCGCGAGGCATGCATGGGCTGAATCCAAATACAAGAGTTTTTTTTCCTCTCTTCCCCAGAGAATGACTGATGCTTGTGCATCGACCTGTCCTTCACTCGGCCCTGAAGTAAATCAGTGGGGGACTAAAGTGCTGAAGCCGGAGAGTCAACAGTCTGGAACTTTCCGTGATTCTTTCATCGTCTGATGTGAAAATTTGAAACAGACAGAGATTGATAAAATAAACAACTGTCAATTTTGCTGCTGTGTAACTGTCTCTTCTGCTGTCTCTACGCCTACTCTGATGCTGAATTCTGATCCTATGGGTGCAATGGTGTTTATTGTAAGTGCAGCCTATTTCTACAACCAAAGCTCCCCATTTTATCTTAATGGCAATATAGAAATCTAGAGGGCTTTTTGGCAATAAAGTAGATAATTTGAGCATCATTTACCTTTAAAATTAAATTAAATAAAATAACGAAGAATGACATAAATGTAAAGGAGAACAATTTGCAAGTGTGCATACATATGTGAGTGAGTAACAGACAGACACAGCAAGATGCAGAAAAAACAGATAGATTGTGTGCGTGTGAGTGAGAGAGAGAGAGAGAGAGAGAGAGAGAGAGAGAGAGAGAGAGAGAGAGAGAGAGAGAGAGAGAGAAACGGGTGATAAACAAACGAGACCGTCCTCATCGGCACTTGATGTTTGAGCGCTGGGTACCGCGGGAGAAAGCGTTCGCATCGCGCCCCTGTTCAAACATTTCCCTGGCCTCTGCACTGGAGCGATGACTAGCCAGCCACCCTGTTTGTTTTGCTCTCTCCGGTTCAGGAGGCTGCTATCGGGTCGCCCAAAATCCCCCCTCACCCTCACACCCACCCCACCCAGCTCACGAGTGGCCGACTCGCAAACTATGCAGCGCTGCACACATTAGCGCCCAGTAACCACGCTAATGTGTGACTTAATAAGAAAGCTAAACACAGCGGTTTGTGTATCAATGCCTGGAGGAGGTGCACCCCCACAGCCCACCCCCGAGCTGCTCAGACAAAGCTTGTCATTTTTATGCATTGCAAAACTAAAAAGATCACCCCCAAACAAGAGGGGAAAATTTTTTGATTTTTGAGGCCTTCTCAGTTCTTTAAGAAAAAATCTTCTTAGAATTATACTGCTTCTATTTGCTAAAGCTATAATTTCACACTAGGTGCCCGGAATTACTCCTCCCTGCGACTGTATCCTCTTAGGGCCGATTCATTTGAGCTTAACCATCTTATCCAGTCTTTTGCATCTTAAAAACCCAACAAAAATAATGATTACATTGCTTGGATTAAAACAGGTTCCCTGCCATTTCCTAGACCAATGTTTGGTGGTGAAGATGAGGTTTTGCGTGTGTGCGTGGATATTGGAGGAGCAGGGAAAGGGAGAGAGCGCAAGAGACAACGCCTTGCAGTGGTGGATGGGGGATAATCATCCCCACCAAAGTTTCACCAGTGCCCACCCTGTGTCTATTCCTTAAACCAACACGGGAAGACAAAAGACTGGGAGCTAAGGGGGCCGGGGGGCCCGAGGAATCTATGTGTGTGTGTGTGTGTGTTGCTCTGTTAGCCTGGAGATCCACGGTAGCACTGCTGGCGGCTCCAGCCTCGGAGACCACCCACTTAGGGAGCGCGATGGCCAGGGAGGCCACACGGCACTCAATTCCAGGGATTTTGAACTTCAATGGGACCCACATGGAAGCCTGGACAAAGTGCCGCTCGTGCACAACCACCCCCCTCTCTAACACCGTCAACAACAACCAGCCCGGCCGGCCCCCTCCTCCCAACCCCCCCACACCATCCCCCCCCCCCCCCCCCCCCACAACCACACTCAACCCCCATGCACCCCCAAAAGTTCTCGTCGCTTTCCCTTTCTGTGAGGTGATGCACAGGAAAAGAAGGGAACCTCATGCATCTTGGTGGGTGTCAAGAAGAGAGAGAAAAAGAAAGAAAGAGAGAAAGAAAGAAAGAAAAAGAGTGGGAGAGATAGAGGTAGCTAAAAAGGGCGACACAGAGAGAAAAGGATGAGTTCGCAGGGTGGGAGGCGCGGAGACCACACCGTTGCCGAAGTCTCCACACCTCGACCAGCTGCGCCTCGCATCGCTGAGCTCACGCGGCCTAACTGCAAACTTCCTGCCCAGACGGAGCGTCCGCTGGGTGGGGGTGAGAGGTCAAGGCAGAGGTCTTTCTACCTGCTAAGAACAAAGCCAAGCCCAATTGTAGCACTTTTCTACTCATGCCTATGGAAGGCCCATTCAACTCCATAGGAATCCTCCCATGTTTGTTATTTGGGGAGTAGGGGTGCTTCTGTGTGGGGCTTCAGCTTGGGGCTGCCAAAGGAGCAGTTTAGGAACACGGCCATCAACGGTCGTCAACACGGCCATCAGCTTCTGCGGAATTAAAACCTAGAACTGGCAAATTTTGTGTTGCATTAATTAGGTCCTCGTCAATTGGTAGGAATTGGAAGAGAAAAAAAATCTAATCGTAAACATTTGAAATGGATTCATAAATCATTGCAATAAATAACTGGCAATGAATTAATTTATATAAAGAGCATTTTAAACTTTTACTTTGATTGTATTTCTTTATTTCCACAAACAAATGAGTGCTATTTTTGAATTTTAAAGTGCATTATACATGGCTAATTTCAGGGAATAAGGGCTAATTTCAAATAAGGGAATGACATGAAGTTCCACTCTCATTTTGTTACGACCTTTAACACTAAAAGTTAGAGTCAGTTTTAGCCATCATTTCCAAAGAGATATCTCCTGTGCTAATTAAATGATACCACACTGATATTATATTAATGATGGACAGCTAATCTTTCCCTATGTAATGTGCATTAATCCTTGAAAGAATGACACCAAAGAATCCCTTCAAGGCATGGGGATTTGACACCTGTTCTCTCACCTGTGTGGGGTCTTATTAAAGTGACTGGAATCACAGAAGCAAAGTGTTTCTTGTTTTAGGAGGAATTAAGGATTTACCAAAGCAGACCCACCACTAACTAATGGCTGCCAGTGAGATCTACTGGCTCGTCAGTGCCTGTCTTATCACACACACACACAAGAACACACACACACACACACACACACCTCTTCTGTGGAAAAGGTTAATAACTGTGCATTAGATCAACCCACAAGCCAGATTAAGGTCTTGATTGGGACGACTTGGTACCGTACTGAATTTTGAACAGGAAGAGAATGTGAGCAGATACAATATTATGTGTTGAGTGTCAGTCAGTCGGGCTGCACTGAGCAGTGCCATCCAGACAGGCAACCCGTATCATATTATGCCAACGCCACACGTGTTCAGTTACAGGACCTGAGGCAGCTCACATCCTGCTTGAGCCGCGCCGCCTCCGCCCGGCCAGTAGGATGTGGTGGAGAGGGGCGAGCCTCAGCAGGATGTGCTACGGTTGGACGGTGACCTTAACTGTGCCGTTACCACGAATCAGGAGCACGCGCTCGGTCAGCTGACCAAGCGTACATACAACGTGAAAAAAAACAGGTGATACACAGCTACCTGTCAACCTGGATTTTAATATTGCATGAGGATGTTTCAGTCAGGACAGGACTGTTAACTCTTGCAATAAAATGCTATGCTAAATTCCAAAAATGGCACAAAAAGAAACCAATTGAGCAAAGAAAACCTGAACCATGTCAAATGTCAAAGCAATATTAGGACTTCTTGAACTAAGATTTTCCACTACAATACCACATCAATTCAAAATATATTTATTTACAATGTAATACATTGGCTATGATACTGCCTTTTGGAACCTGTTCCTGTGACCCTCACTGCAGCTGTCCACCTGTCTAGCCCTGTAACTGCAAGCCCATCATATAATGTCACTCTTTCCCAGGGGACAAATGTGTTTATTGCTGTGCTTTGTCCATTTCAATGGGTTAAACAAACAGTGACAAGAGAACAAGAATTGCCCCATTATAAAGATAAGTGCCCTACCAATTCATTTAGCATTGTGCTGTGCTTGTGATTTATGGGGCCTGTTGGAGGGGTCAAACACGCTCCTCCAAAGGTGCTGGATATCAGAGACTGAGACAAGTGTGTTTAAAGACTGGTTGCTCGTTTCAATACAGAATGCTCGACACACTTCCACTAAAGACGGCAAAAGATCCTAAACCCATATGCAATCTTATGCAATATCACATTAAGTCAAAATCATTCAAAATTAGAGCACTATTGGTATGACGCACAAATTTGAAAAAAAATAAATAAATAAATGACCCTATGTTTGTACACTGTACTGTACTTCTGTTAGCCAAAGCAGAGATAAAGCCACAAAAGCAGCTTAACCAATTAGTTATACTGTATGTGCAGTTACCGTAACACCTAGCTATTTACAACTACATAACATACAACATAAATAAATGCAATGAGAATAAATAAACAAATGCAATTGCTCATTGTGCTCAATACATTCTATAGTTACTAGAAGTGATCCAAAGTGAGAAAAACGGCATGTGACACAGCTCAGCCTCTTACAAAACCTTTGTGAGGTGAGCCATACATACTGCTCTGTTAATAACATGCTGAGGCTGCCCTCTAGTGTCAGATAGAGGAAGTGAATATTTGCTTCATTTTCGGATATTATTGTCTCTGAATATGTGTAGTGTGGCAAATAACTTCACTTAAGAGACGCAAGGTCCCATGTTATGAAACACATATTGAATATAAATACACATTCATAATCAAAAGCATATCAAAACCTTCTGAAGGAACACTCAACTACACTTACACTTATAATGCACTACAAACCCTACCATTAACCTCCATTCCAACTCAGCTAGTTACCTCACTAAAAGGCATTTTGTGATATAGGCTACAGATGTCAAAGATATCCCTTATTTATACTGCTTCTAAGATGTTTATGGTAGAGTTCAGTTCATCATTTACAAAAGACCCACCAGTCATAGGAAACACGACTAGGCCTATGAAAACATCAACAATTTATAGAGCACAAAAATATAGTGGCAAAAGATATAGAGCAGATCATCACACAAAAGAAAACAATGTAAGTCAGTGTAGTGTAGTTACCTTTGTACATGTCAACAAGAGAGTCTTTGAGTTCTGACTTGTGGGCCCATGTCAAAGAATGATGCTCCTCTTCGCTCTCTGAACAGCTTTCCCTGGGTCAGCCAAAACAGAATGATAAGTGAACAACTCTAACGCTCTAAGGTTAAGGTTACTACTTTAGTAGCCGAGTAGCCTATAGGAAACCAGCAGACTTTGGCCCCTACTCTAAAGACCCATGGAACAAAACACCGAAATCTGGTCATATGCCTTCTCCTACCACTCGGCATGGGTCACGCTAATCTCCTCCACAATGTACACACAGCTGAGGGGGCCATCGTCCCACCAACGTCTTTACACGCTCATGGGGGAAATTCTGTGATATTTAGCACTACAGCCATTTAGTTTTGGAGCAAGAGGAAACGATTTAGTATAATGCTGAAAACATGTGAGGAATTGATGAAAACAATGCATGGATGTATTTGACTGTACATTCATTCTACATTTCCAAGAGGTTTCTGAAAATATTTTCACATGTTAAGTGGCTTCTCTGGAGTGTTGTCTTGGATCAACTGAAAACATGCCAACATACAACTATATAACCATGTAACTATCATCTGACAGGCAACTATAGGATCTCCCTACACTGATAAGGCATGGCTGCAGCAAAGGACAGCTACTAGGCTATCACCTGGCACTGGAGAGGGGTAGTATCGTGTTTCTCTCTTTGTACATGAAATCAGCCAACACACAACGTTCCAAAAGCACATACATGTTTTCTTGATCTGCTTTTTTAAAGAAGACAATTCACAAAATGAGCATTAAGTAGTAGAGCCTATCTGATAGAGCATGTAAGGGCCCTTTTTGCTCTACCCTGGGGCAGAAAAAAAAGCTAAAGTCAGTAACCACAGTTATTTCATTAGTACATTTCTTTTCATGCAATAAAGAAAGCACTCGATGAACTCAATTTGCTGAATGGAATGTTGACCATGCATGCCGCTACATCATGCAACAATAACACTGAGCTACAACAGCATCTGATAGATTGCCTTCTCTAAGGATTAAAAGTATGTGTGCATACTTAGGCTACTAACGTTACTTACTTCACAGAAAGTTCATGTTCCAAGCTTGATATTTTGTGTTTTGCTCGCTGAAGTGCATTTTTCACATCATTTGCTCTGCTTCTGTTATCCATTGTCATGGACATGGAGAACTAATGACTTTTCCAGCAATACTAGCTAGCCAACATGGTAGCCTATCTCAAAGGATGTCAAGAGTATCTCATTTGAAATTCGAGCCATAACCAAGACAACAAGAGACGCCTAAACATAGTCTCGTCTCACCTCACGTGCTGATTAACCTCACTGTCAAACACTGATCTGATTTTTATTTCACGAAAGAGTCCATTCATGAATTGTGACGAGTGTTTATAGCATAGCAATACATTGACTAGCACATCAGAACAGCACGGTGCTGCAGTACAGTACACATCAGCTGCTACACATTTGCGAAATGATAAACATCGATATCAGACATAATAATAAATAGCCAATCTGTAATGTCTAACTGTAGATGTGGCCTAGCGTTTTAACTCCCATTTAATTCTCATTTATAATTAAATTGTGTTCTTGCATTTCCCTGAATACGAATTTAAATGAGACCCTTGAGTGCACAAAACTTTCAAGAGAGTTTGAAGAATTCAACAAGTCAGATTTAGCCAGGAATGTTTGTGGTGAAAAGAGTCTTGCAGAGATTGTCGAATTGAAAAAGCATCTTTCTGTCACGCAATACTCACCTAAAGGAAGTTCCCAGAAGAGCATATGTAATGCTTCAATTTTTTAAATATTTTTACTGCTTGGGTCAAGCTACTTCTTCAGGCCATGGTTAGCTAGCTTAGCATAACTCATTCCCTTTGGGAAACCGGGGGAAAACATTAAGGAAGTGAATTGAGAAGTTCTGTTACACTACATACCCACTAGAGAGCAGTAGATGATAAATAATTAACAATATTCCCTTCACAATGCAGGTGTTATTCCACACCGCCTTGTATCTGACACTGCTACTGTTGAGTGGAAACTTGAACTAATTGGTAGGTTTACTTTCACTTTATATGGCATCTAATAACCTTATTCAGGATTCCAAAGGATGTTCATGGGGACTTGTACACTCATCATCATTGTATTATGAAATATTATGAGGAATATAAAAAATAATTATCAACTAAACATTCGTAAGAACCAAGTAATCTAATCTATAAAATATTTTTTTTCTTCAACCCTGATGCAACCTGCATCTCTCTCCGCATCATGGTCAGTCATTTTTTTTTTTTAATGAAGAACAATACACCCTCTGATTCGACGCTGAAACCGACCAATCAGACGCCTCTTTGTTGCGTGGTCAGAGAGGGAGAAGTGATGTGGTGAGGGTTTACGTTTTGCAGGGGCTGTGAATTTTTGATTGAATACTTTGCACTTGGGCCACAAAATGAGTTCAATCGGAACCGGGGTGAGTGGTATGGTTACATGTGCACTGAAATGTGTATAATGTTGAGATTTGTTTGTTAAGGTAAACTCTCAGAAGTTCATGTTTGGAAGACTTGTTAGCTTGCTAGGAAGCCTACTAGCATTGAATTTCATTGAGGCCTGTTAGGATGGCTGAGCTTTCTAAACAGCCTTTTAGTTGTACCAGCCAGTGTTCTTCGAAGTAAATATTTTAATAGTTACGGTAAATATCATATACCTTTGAAGCACCGTTGTGTTTTAGAATTTCTATTTGAAACGGAACATCACGACACTGTTTCACTTTTGGGTCTTCAACTGGATACCTAGCCAGCTAGGCTAACATGCAGAGGACTCTGCGTTGTGGTTAGCAGCAAGCTAACGCTGTGCTGAGTCACATACAATGAATGGCCTGAGAGTAAGCGAATTAACGTTAGCCAGCTAACATGCTAACTGAATCGAAAGTAACTTGATGCTGGAGAAGTTCTAATGGGAAAAAGACAAAATTGCCTCTCATTACATTGACAATTGACGAGGACACTTAGAAATACTTAACACATGCCTTTCTTCTAGATCATTTATCATACCGGTTCGGTAGTTGCAATAGAGTTGTAATATTCCGGCCAGCAGGTCAGGTTTCACACAAAGGGGACTTTTATGCTGCCCTAAACTCAAGTGTACATGGGTAATATAATGTTTACTACAACAGGAGCTTGATGTATTGTCCTCCATCCTTAAAACAATGTTTACAGTTCAGTTTGTAACCTGTCACACTGGGCCAAACTGAAGCAGTTATCTGTCTTCTTTCAACAGTATGACTTGTCAGCCTCGACCTTCTCACCTGATGGTAGAGTGTTCCAGGTTGAGTATGCAATGAAAGCAGTAGAAAACAGCAGGTGAGAACATTTTAGAAAACACTATTCAGATAAAATTGTTAATCAATTCTATTTATTTCCCAAGGATTGTTGCAATGTAATATGTTATGCATTTTACTTGTATTATATAGCACAGCGATTGGTATTCGATGCAAGGATGGCATTGTATTCGGTGTTGAAAAGCTAGTCCTCTCCAAACTATATGAGGAGGGATCCAACAAGCGCATCTTCAATATTGACCGCCATGTTGGAATGGTAAGAACACTTGCCACTCATACAGTTAGGATTGATTATAGATGTGTAAATTTGTACTGTATGTGTTTTTTGTACCATATGGATGGTAGAATGTTAGTATTAGTTTTGTTTAATCTCCCTGTATAACTGTAAAATTATATATCATGGACTTTTTGCATGTCTGATCATGTCACAAGTAAACCATAATCCAGGTGCTGGTGCTTTGCCAGTTCAGTGATGGTGCTACCTATACAGGAATTGTTTTAGGTTTTGAGGTGGAGAAGGGTTATGTCGAGTCACTGCACACGCCTCTGTCATTGTAGCAGCATGACCATAGACTACTGCTCGACTATCACAGCTGAAATGAATTAACTACTACTGAACATTTATGGTGGACCAAGCTCCATAGATAACCGCAATACATTTTACTTTTTCCCCCCCAATTGTTTTTACAAATTTAGCGAGAAGTGGTGCCTGTACAATCAAAGATTGTCTTTGTTGTAACTTAATATGCATGCTGTGATTTGGAAGATGTCAGTCAGCATACAGTCGACACTCAAGACGCTTGCAAAGTAGGCTAACCCTAGCACCTGAAGTCGCTGGTTCTTGTTTCTGGACCAGCGTTGGGTTTGAACCCCTTTCCCAGAGCCAGGCTGTGTTGAAAACCTAAGAACTAGTTTGAGATTTGGCATGGACTCCAAACCAGCAGTGCAAGGAGTATCGGTCATGCTAAGAGTGTCTGAATGGAGTGTGGTGGTCTGTCTATCCCGTAGGCTGTGGCTGGGCTTCTGGCTGATGCTCGCTCTCTTGCTGAGGTGGCCAGAGAAGAGGCTGCTAACTTCCGCTCCAACTACGGTCATGACATCCCCCTGAAAGTAAGACATTAAAGCCTGCTTCACACACTGGCTCTTTGATAAAGATATGCGGAACTGATATTTTGATCCAGAAGTTTTATTTCACTCAGAGGTCAAAAATTCTGTAAAATCAACATTCATATTTGTGATACTTGAATATTAAGTTTGTGTAAGAGCCATGCAGCATATACTGTAGTGGAACAATTCAAAGAATCCTGCGTATGTGTGTGTTTTGTGACACAAATAATGCTGTATATTCTTTCTTGCAGTACCTGGCAGCACCTTATGCTTAAAATGTATTTTTTGTAATGCATACTATATGTTAATGGTAGGAATGGTGTGTTTAACGAGTTCTCTTTCTAACAGCATCTTTCAGACAGAGTGGCCATGTATGTCCATGCTTACACGTTATACAGTGCCGTGCGTCCATTCGGCTGCAGGTAAGTCATGATGGACTCTGATGAACAATTACTAGCAGGTGGATCATTTTAGTGAGGCCATCCTAAAAAAAAAAAAAAATGTACTTATTGATGCATACTATTAAACACACAGATACAAAGGGTATATTTTGTTCTGACTCCATCCTGATTTCAATCTCAAGCCATCGTTGAATTTGTGATTTAAGTAGTATGTTCATGACCAATCAGATAAGAGAGAAGTTTGTCATGGATCATTCTCCACCCCTAAGAACTGCCTAGCTCAGAAGCTGCTGGCAGATCCAACTGTGGCAGGGGTCTTAAGATCAGTTGATGACCTCACTGTGGCTCATCCAATTACTGGGAATGTTGTGATGCCACAAGCATTTCTACCAGGTGCAATGAGGAAGGGTCACCTGAAATGTGCTATGGTGACCCTCTACACTTCAATGGGAATACCCTTGGTTCTTCGCAGAACCTCAGGCCATGCCTTTCCCATTTCAGCAGAGCAGTAAACTCTAGCTGTAGTTGCTGTTTTTCAGGAGGTCAGATTATGTCCAATTGTCATCCTGTCCTTCCCACGAATGTCTACGGTTACATGCACATGATTAATCCATTTACATGTGTGGAAGAGTGCTCCCGGAATATTTCCATATAAATATCAATCACTATATTCCGGTTAGACCACCTAAGCCTACAAAGTTGACATTTGAAGCATTTTCCTGTTAAAGGGATACACCACCTTATTTTGGGATATTGCATATCTGTAGTCAACCCGTATTGAACATGAAAATGCACAGCATTTTTTTCCTCAATATGTCTGGAATGCCTAGTTTGACAGTGTAAGCTTATTTAACATACCAATGGAAGTCTATGGTACCAAACAAAACATCATCAAATG
>JASCQY010000036.1:6409258-6430707 GCA_030264315.1 Sardinella tawilis
TAGATATCGCCAGACTCAGAGAAGGACTGGATGAACAGGAGAAAGGTATGGCTCAATGAATTAACTCGAGGGGAGATAGAAAATGAACATATTTCCACAAATGGTGGAGTGTTGCTTTAAGTAGTGCAGTAGGAACAGCTTTGCATTTGTGGTGTTGGATGCTCTGTGTGTGTGTGTGTCCATAGGAGGACGTAATGGGTGCAGCTTTTGGTTTTTCTACTTAAGTGGTTGACGTGACCCCTTTTTTATTATTATTTTTTGAGCATTATAATCTCTGTTCAGAGTCACAGTGTGATGGATTGTCGTAAACATCACACTCAGACATGACGCATGACGGACAAAAAAAAAAACTTTGATGAAAAAACTTTTTTTTTTTTTTGTGCGAGATGCTACTGCCAGTGTTTTCACAGGGCACCATCGGTGTTGTATGGCACTGAACCCAGGATTTGACAGCAGCAAGAGTGATGTTCAGAAAGTCATTCAGCCAACAAATGAATCATATACCGTTCCCTCTGACGCAACTCGGTTGACTCCAAACAGGAGGAATCCCACTCTCTAGCAAGTCATGCTTAAAAGGTCTCTAACTGTCTAAGCGTTCCCAGGGAGAGGAGAGCAGCTGTGGTTGGTTGCTGCTGCAACCAAGGATCAAATAAATTGCCTACTCTAGGACGATGATTTTTTTAGCAAAGCGCCAGACTTCTCGAAAACTCTGCCCCGCGAGCTCCATGTTGGATGTCTCGTAACATTAAGTGCGTTTTTGTACTGTTCAGCATGTGGAATGCGATGCCCACAGATCTTGTTTATTTGTTTGTAGTTGTGGCTGAGGCGGTGTTTCTCTCTTGTTTTGTAGCCCTGAACTGCATCTGTAAGCAGGCCTTGTATTGTTGACTGTGCAGTGCAGCAAGTTTACTTTTGCTCATTATAAATATGATGTCTATTTTTAAAAGCCCGGGCACAAGTCGAGCCCGACATCATTTCTGCACCATGTGCAGTGGGAAAGGCTGCTCTTCCTCTTGGAACCATCAATCACAAGCTGCTGTCACACACATTATAAACATCTAAAGTGCTTTGGGCTTGTGCAGCTTCAGTTAGGATCCGGTATGGTTGGTGAGGGAGGGAGGGGGGGAGGCATGTGTACACACTCACTGAAACGCACATAAAGGGGGGCTGAAAGTGATGATACCTGAGAATGGTTTCGCTTTATGGGCTGATGTCTTGTGATGCCACGATTCTCTTGGCTATCTGATTCACTCCCTACACACATCCAGTTGGAAAGCTGGCTAAGTTTTAAACTGTCTGGGCGACGGACTCGCAATCGTTTTGTTTTTTCAAAGGCTGAATCCATCCCATATACAGTACATGTGGCCATAGAATTATAAACGAATGCCGCCTCTACGTTTATTATTCTATGCATGTGGCATTGTTAGAGAAATCCTGTTAGAGGTGTTATTGAAAGACCCCAATGATGTTGCTATGGCAAACCTCCATACCTCTTGTGTACACTTTACTGTATATCTACGTCCACTCAGAATAGTTTTACTAAGGACATGGTTCAGTGGAATGGCAATGAGAGTTGTTTGTTCTTGGGTGTTTATTCAAAAGTCATCCATGTTGTTCTTGAGGGCGAGGCCACTTGAGTGTACTTAACCTCGCTTGTCTGTCTGTCTGCCTGTCGCAGGGGCGAGAATGAAGATGACGAGGACTCGGAGCACTCGGTCACCGGCACAAAGGTGCGGGTGAAGTACGGTCGCGGCAAAACCCAGAAGATCTACGAGGCCAACATCAAGAACACGGAGACGGACGACGGAGAGGTGCTTTACCTGGTGCACTACTACGGCTGGAACGTCCGGTGAGTTGGACGTCATTTCCGTTGGATTGCAAATTTACCTCATTCTCTAACGTTTATTTGCAGACGTGTTAATGCTGCAATGTAGAAGAACGTATTTACTTTTGCCTGCCAAACTGAACAAATTAACTACATTACAGCAACACATATGCTGCAATGTGGATTGAAGTAACAGAGATCCAACTGCACAAACTGTCTCAATATGTCGAGGTGTTGTTGATGGCGTATGTGTGTGGGATGTCGTGTTCAGAAGGAAGCTTGTGGCCTTATGTAGGTTTCCCCGTCTGCCTCTGAAGTAGACTTGCGTTTCATTCTCCCGCTATCTGATTACACCCTGACCCAGGCATCTCAACTTTATTTACTCGCAGCAGTGCTTCTCACACCAGCCACATTAAGCTCCACGTCTAGATGTACACATAGCATGTAGGCTATGCCACCTTGGCCAAATTCTGCATTTTAGAAGCAAAACAAATTGCAGCGTTTCTCATTGAAATGTGGAAATGCGAAATGGAACATTTGAATCTGCCGAGCGTATGTGTTGCTATGAAGAAACAATAGATTTAATTAGTTCATGTAAATTGGTCTCTGTGATTGACGTGGCTCCACAGACATGTCACCATGGAGACGTCCACATGACAGATGGGCCTTAATGAAATGGACAGCGACAAGAATTCGCCCGAGTTCTGCATGACGGGCCAATACTTTTAGAGGACGTGTAAATCCTTAGAAGTGACAAGCTGCTAAAGTCTCTTCTCTGCTTCTGTCTGTGTGTGTGTGTGTGTGTGTGTGTGTGTGTGTGTGTGTGTGTGTGTGTGTGTGTGTGTGTGTGTCTTTATGTGCCAGCTATGACGAGTGGGTGAAGGCAGACAGGATAATCTGGCCCGTTGACAAAGGAGGAACAAAGAGGAAACAGAAAAAGAAAGTCAAGGTGGGTCTTCGTTTGTTCTTCCCTTCGGCCGCCCCAACGCGCCACCTGCGAGTGCACCTTGCACCGAGAGATCGCCGTGAACCCTGTCCGCTCGGTTCCGTTCCCACTAGAAACCAAATAGTCCCGCGTCTGGGGTTTAAAGCAAAGCCCAACAGAGCGACATGATGATACCAGAGAACGGTTTCGCTTTTTCTCCACTGATGTCATGTGATGTCACGTTTCTCTTGGCTATCTGATCTGTCTGACGGGGCCATTAAGCACACTTGTGTCTAGTTCTCTCCCATCAGGACTTGAGCTTACAGCCAGACTCTTAATGGCTTTCCCAGACCAGGAGAAAATGGAAGACATTGATAGTAATTTGCCACTCACTCCCTGTGCATGTTGAGAGAGAGAGAGAGAGTCATTCCCAGATCTTAGGAGGATCTTGAGCAATGTTCCTGGATTGTACTGGAGTATTGTTGTTCTAGCACATTTCCATTGGAAAGGGGTAACCATTTTAATGAAGAACTTGATCATCCAATCAAAACACATGGAACCGGTTACATAGTTGCCCAGCAACATTAGGTAGAAGTTGGCCAATAAATCATCGTTCTTTGGATTATTCCATCTGAAGAATAAGTCATGAAAAGTCACCACATTCTGGCCCTCTGGCTGAATGAAAATAGGCAAACGAAGCAGAATACACCTATGCATCTTTAAGTCTCTTAACCTCACATGACATTAATTACATGTCAGCATTGTATCGCTACAGCAGTATAGCCAATGCATAGTCACTTGTCTGTCTTGGGGAAACTCTCACTATCCTAATATTGGACGTCGCATGATCTTTATTGGAGGAGGGAGCAAGTTGGGTGCACAGCAGTGTGTTACATGACAAACTCCAATACTGAATGAGAACAACCATTCGATCTGAACATAGTGTTTAGGATCTGAATTTATACATTAAATATCAATGCATGAAAAGCATTTTTTTTCGGTATCACCTCATCTATAAAAACTAGAGAAGACTATTTTGTGCGATTTAGCGACTGTGAAGTGAAGTCGCTCTGTAACGATGCGTGCTGTGCTTTGTCCCGCGTGTGGGTGCAGAATAAAGAGGATGCAGAGAAGGAGGACGACAAGAGGATGGGGCCGAAGAGGGGCCGCCCCCCGCTCAAGTCCACGCCGCCCAGCGCCTCGCGCAGCGCCTCCAAGACCCCGAGCAACGAGAGCCGCTCGGGCAGCAAGAGCTCCCGCCACTCGGACCCCTTGGCCCTGCCTAACGGAGACGGTGAGGACATGAGCACACTGTGTGTGGAGGGTCATAGGCCTGGTATGCTAGCCTGTCTTGCTGGAGTGTCTTGTCTGAAAGAAGCACAACTTAGTTCAGGCAGTTATTGATCAGTCTTCCCAGGACTCCTAGTTCTGTATGCTGTGCGGTTTGCTTGGCCAGGGTTATGTTCTCTACATCAGCCTGGAGCCTATAGCATGTTGAGTACTGTTTCTGCCAGCATTTGGAATTAAATGGAATGTCGTCTTTTGTTAGCTTTCGCGAGAGTGACATTGCATAAGTTGTGTAAAGGCATTTTGCATACAATTAGGTTTTTGTCGAATCTTTGAAGTCCTCTCGTGGCCCGTGTCCTTGAGTGCGAAGCAGACTGGTTGTGTTGCGTTGGCCAGTGTGTGTGTGTGTGTGAGAGACGGTGAGGCACTGTAATGAGGAGACGGCTTGTGATGCTGCCGTAGAGGCTGGGTAGACTTCCCCTCCTCTCCGCTGCTTTATGTAACAGTGCAGCCTAGGCTGCCCGCTCCGCTCTGCTCTGCTCTGATCCGATCCGCTCGAGCCTTAAATGCTGTAGGTACATTTCATAGACAGCATGTTCAAATTATTCAGTGGGGGGAAAAACAAACCTAGTTTTTCTTACCAAAGTTACTGTAAGAAGGTAGTCTTTTTCTCTCTCAAGTGATTGCATACAAGTAGTGCAGATTTGTCAATAAAAGGGTCTGCATCAGTAAATAACAATATCGATGACTAGTAACTATACTATAATGGTGCATGATGCCAAATATTCAGCTACAGCGGTGGAGTCTGGCTGGCTGAAGTCCTAACCTGCTCAAGTGCAGAAGTTGAAGCATGTTCATTCTGCCACGATGATGCTTGGACCGCTTGTTAACCGCGGCGCTAACGCGACCCCTTGTCTCCCTTACAGGAACTCCCCGGAGACGCACCCGGAGGACTTCAGGGATGTATGACTCGGACCGAGGATCTAATGGTATGTAGTGCCTCTTCAGAGCCGCCAGCACCGCCGCCGCTCTCATATCCCAGGTCGGAACATTCTGTCCCACGGCGACGATATGCAGGTGGTGAAGCAGGGGCTGTCTTTAGAACATATTGTGCTAGTAATTGTGCACCTGCATAGCTGCAGACTTGGATGTTGATGATGTATTGAGATCCATTGAACCCGTACCAGGCTGACCAAGTAATACGTTTCTTAGAAAGCTGATTATGGTCATGCTTAACCCAAAGGTCACTCATAGTTTATCTGTGCTGCTTTCAGATTCAGGGAACTCTTCTGAGGACAGTGAGAGTGAAGACCAGTCGGACAAGAAGCCAGACTGGGCCGAGGGGCCGGAGAAGGCCGTAGCGAGCAAGCACGAGGACGAGGATGAAGAGGAGGAGGAGGAGGAAGAGGAAGACGAGGAGGAGGAGGAGGAAGAGGAAGAAAAGAAATCAGCAGCGGCAGGTGAAGGAAGTGCATCTGAAGCGGCGCCCTCAGCAGCTACTGCAGCGACGACAACGCCGACGAAGACGCCGACAGCCGCAGCAGCAGCGGATGTTGAGGCTCCCAGCAGCCCCACAGAGAAGCCCAAGGCCCCTGAGACACATGAAAGCAGCGACAGGCCAGAGGAAGAGCCTGTGGTGGCTAACCTCGCCACAACGACCGTAACAGCAGCAGCAGCTGCAGCCGCTGTAGCAGCATCAACAACAACAGTGGCTCCGACGACACCGTCGACTCCAACCCAGTCGTCGGTGCCCGCGACCCCTGAGCCAGAGGAGAAGTTGACCCCCAGGTCCAAAGCCCGCAGGGGACGCTCCAAAGAGCCCGGCTCCGAGACCCCCACCCAGCCGGCCGTGGCAGCGGCCCCCACGTCCACCCCGGCCACCCCGGCCGCGCTTCCCGAGGGCGACACTCCCGGGAGCCTCCCGCCACGGCCCGCCAAGAAGCCCCAGGAGGCCGTGCCGGCATCCCCGAAGCTGGTCCAGAGTGAACGAGGAGAGAGGCCCCGCGAGCCGGGCGACTCGGACACGGACTCGGCGACGGAGGACGTGGACGGCGAGGAGCACAGCGTTAGCGCCGTTAGCGCTAGCCCCATCAGCAGCAGTAGCAGCAGCAGCGTGTCCAAACGCAAGGCCACCGAGCAACGTTCGCCCGACAAGCGGGCGCGTATAGACCCCCCCGCCAAAACCCTGTCGCCCGAGAAGAGAGGCCCCGAGACGGAGAGAAGGGGCGAGGGAGGAGCGTCCAAAGGAGGAGTGGAGCACCTCGCCTCGCCCACTGCGGCGGTGGCGGCGGCGGCGCCCCCGACGGTACCAGCGATGCCGGCGCTCAAAGAAGTGGAGGTGAAGATCGAGATGCCTTCGCTGACCAGAGAAGTTCAGCCTAAGACGGAGGCAGGCGCGCCGAGCTCCGCGCCCCCTCAGGTGGAGCCCTCATCGGGCAGGGACGAGGAGATGATGCCCCAGATCGGCCCCGAGGAGCTTGTTTGCCACGAGGTTGATCTCGATGACCTGGACGAGAAGGAGAAGCCCCCCAGCGACCTGCTTCTGCCCGCCAGCCGGGGCGGCGAGGTGAAGAGCCAGCCCCTGCCCTCGTCCTCCTCTTCTTCCTCGTCTTCCTCGTGCACATTGTCGTCGTCGTCCTCCTCGATATCCTCCCACGTCCCGCTCAGCGCCGCAGCGTCGACAACGGGCCCTCAGCGGCCGTCGGCCGTCTCGTCCTCGGCGTCTCCGCCAAACTCGGCCGCCAGCCCGGAGTCGCACAGCACAAAGAGCGAGAGCGACGTGACCATCGAGGTGGACGGCGAGTCGCAGGAAGGACTGGTGGAGACGATGCACGGCTTCGATGCCAGCGCCAGCTCCAGCAACTCCAGCCTCTCGCTACAGGAGCGCGACACCAAGGACAGAGGTAAGCACCCACTGAATTTCTGCCCACTTGCCAAGTTCAATTGGAGATGGGTCCCATCGAATATAGAATAAGCCCGAGCTTTTAAAGTAGATTACACTCTAAATAAAACGGTACGGCTCACTACCCCAGTGGAATCTCCTTCTGAAGTCAAAGACGAGGAGGAAAAGGAGAGGAATTGGAATATTTGGTGTGTGGCATTGGTGGCTCTCGTGTTTGTATTTGACAGTTCTCTTCCGTGTTAATGACATCGCACATGCAGAGGAGCCAATTATAGCCCTACTGTTCTTCACAACAATCCTGGACAAATGTAACAGACATTTTCTTAGCTAGAAATGGCCTTTACTAGTGTTCAGGAGAGACCTCTAATGTGTGTGTGTGTGTGTGTCCGTCCGTGTCCAATGTGTATTGTTCTTCCGTTCCTCAGGTCAGAAGAGGTTGACTGACAGCAACAGCAGCTCTGCTTCCAAGAAGGTGAAGCGCAGTCAGAAGCGCTCCAGCACTACGGCCAAGACTGAAAAGAATGGAACAGGTGGGGAAGCCTGCTGGTCAGCCTTTGAAGTTATTCTTAGAACCTCTCGTGCGTGTCTTCTGAAGGCTCCGTGTCAAATCCATTGATGTTTAGGCCTGGAACCGGTTTGCACATTACTGGACTTCTGTTTGATAGCTTTGTGAAAGGCTGCAATTGGCTGCGCTAACACAACACCCCTCGCTACTTGGACATTTTTCTGGAAGTGTTTTTGTGACAATTCGTTGAGTGCGCAACAAGTCGTCACGCAGGCCCATCAATGTTGTGTTCATGCTGCGGGCGTTTCCGAGACTTAACTTGTCTTTGCCTACTTCCTCAGGTCACAGCAGCGACAGTGAGGACCTGCCGGTCACAGACCCCTCCAATAAGCTGACCCCCATCAAGCACTCCAGTATAGCCAAGGCCCAGAAGCAGTCGCGCTCGCCGGGCACAGTGTCCCCCAACAGCAAGGAGCTGGACAAGGACAAGCACAAGGACAAGCAGTCCTTCCCTTCCCCACGCACATACAAGTGGACATTCCAGCACAGTGAGTAGTCTGCATGGCCAACCATTGGATCAGTTTTACTACCGCTAGAGGTCCAAATTTTTCAGGATGTCCATGTTCAGGATGGGAGGAGAAATCAAAAGTGTAATCGTGGATCAATCCATATTCGGTGTTGGAGATCACCTGTCGCGTCTAAAATGGGACAATTGCAGCCTTTTAAAGCAACACTCCACCATTTGTGGAAATATGTTCATTTTTCATCTCCCCTTGAGTTAATTAATTGAGCCATACCTTTTTCCTTTTCATCCAGTCCTTCTCTGAGTTTGGCGATACCTTTTTAAGCTCCAAGCTAACATTTATCATTGAAGCGGATTAGACCAGGCGAGATGCTAACGGTCCAATCTGATTCAATGATAAATGCTAATTTGGAGCTTAAATTGGTATAGCCAGAGTCAGAGAAGGACTGGATGAATAGGAGAAAAGTTTGGCTCAGTTAATTAACTCGAGTGGAAAATATTTCCAAAAATGGTGGAGTGTTGCTTTAAGTCTATAGTCGGACACTGCGAGGCATTGAGGCTTGTCCGAATTAATAATCCTGCCTTCTAAGAAACCTTAGTTCGGCAAATTTTCAATTCTACACAGATGTATCCTTCATGTGGACTTCAATGTTCAATAGTCAGCTGTCGGTATCTTGGCAACGGTGCCTGAACTATTAAATGAACAAAAAGATGGCATTCTAATTAGCTGTGTAGCTAGGTCGTCCGAAACAATGTTTTTAGCCAGTGCCTCGATGCCTTCTACGGCTGGAAACTTTTGAGACGGCAAAGACTGCGAGGCTGGAAGTCACTACCTGCCACCGAGTGCTGTTGGGTAGAAAAAAAGAATGAGAAAATTTGATGCAACATGCTAAACCGCTAACTGAACGGGGCACAGACACTGGCCATAAAGTTTCATTTTTCTAACTGAACCATTAGGTCAATGTTACCTACCGACTCGCTATTCAGTCTATGTTGTATCAAATTTTCTGGTTCTTTCTTTTTTTTTTTTAAGTATTTTTTGTAGGAAAAAAAAAAAAAGTCACATCAACAAACGGCTAGGAATTGATTCTCACTGGGTATTTCCAGTCATATTGAAGCTGATTTGGGTGTGTTCAGTGGGTTGTCTCACTCAGGAGAAAAACACTTATTCTGTGTCAAGTATCAGCTAGTCTCTCAGCTTTAACAAAATAAAGGAAAAAACGTTGCACGGTTGTGGGTGAGATGGTGTGATTATATGCAGGGTTTCCCACAGAAAATTTGTTAGTCAAGGTGGTGGTGGCGTGAATGGGGGGTTGTATTAGTCGGTATCAGAGTAATAACTATTGTCATTGGAAAGGTTATGCTGTGTAGTTTCATGTTATATATGACAGGAAGCAAAAAAAAAACAAAACGTAAATAGCCTATACATTATTTTGGAAAGCAACCTGTGAAATTAAGTTCACAATACAAAATATTTATCTTTTCTGGAGATTTAGTCAAGGTGGTAGGTGTTTGTAGTCAAGGTGGCCGCCTTAACTATAAAGCACTGGGGGAAACCCTGATATGTGTATGCGTCCTAATATGTAATACGTACCTTATTGTTTTCTTCTCCAGCTGAGCTGGACAACATGACGAGTGCAGAACGGATCGCCTTCCTCCAGGACAAGCTGCAGGAGATCAGGAAGTACTACATGTCCCTCAAGTCTGAGGTGGCCTCCATCGACCGCCGACGCAAGAGGTTAAAAAAGAAAGAAAGAGAAGGTAAATTGTCCTCCATGGCAACTTCTCAGGTCACCTTACTGAGGGCTTGTTTTCACGTATTTAGATGTTTTTATAAATTTATATATACTTTTTATCTGTTAAGGACTTTGGTTCATACATCAACCTCAAATTAATATTTTAAAAAAAAAACACTCAAGTGGAGATTTAAAAAAAAAAAAAAAAAAAAAAAATTTGTTGATAAAAATATCAAGGTGTATGTAAACAAGCCCTAGGTGTGTACATGTGATCAATAACACTTCAAGTAGGTTAGCCGAGGACGTTAACTGTTTAGATGATATCTGTTTCTATATCCAGTCTTTGATATCACACTGATGGTATAACATGAGGCAGCTCATTTTCAGAAAATTCATTGACTCAAATGCGCATATATTGTAACTAATATTCTTATGATGTAGATTTAAAAAATAATGCCAGCAGTGCCTCGTAAACTTAGGTCCATTTCAAAAACTTGCTACTGGAAATTGTCCTAGTTGTGCAAGAAATAGATTTTTATTTTTTTTGAGTTTCTCTATATAACTACTGCAGGATCTGTTAATTGTTGCATAATTATCTATATGCAATACTAATATACTTACAAGTACTTATACGTTTTACAAGACAGTGGTTCTAATTTTTATCATGGCAGGGAGTTATTAATGTGCAATCACATTTCTGTTTTTTTTGGAGGGTTGGTGGTTGTCCAACTATGTATTAATAAACGATCTTGATTCTCTCTCTCTCTGTAGTGTCCCACACCACAGCTTCCACTTCCTCTTCCTCCGACACGGGCATGAGTCCCTCGTCGGCGTCGCCCACTCAGAACACAGTTGCCGTGGAGTGCAGGTGATGACACGCCAGTGGTGGCCCCTCCTACCCAGCTTGACCCTCCCTCCCCAAGACCTCTGCCTTGTCAGCGATGCGCTGCCTACCCCCTGCAGTCACACCAAACGCCGGGCCAGAGCCAGCGGCCAATAGCACTCGACTGCCCCGCCTCCCCCCTTCCATCACCACCTGGCCACTCCCACTTCCTGCACTTTGTAAAAAGAAAGAAAGAAAAAACTGATCCTGCCTCTCTCTCTTTCTATCTCTATCTCTCTCTTTGTCTTTCTCACTTTGAGCTCTCAACCAATTGCAGCATCAGGAGAACGGATTGCATACAAGACAGAATGTAAGAGTAGCACACACACACACACAGACACACTCATATATCCCATTGTGCATGCAGTACGCACACACACACAGCTACACCACAGCCATAACACCTCTGCAAGCATCTATAGAGTACACACACACACACACACACACACACCTCACACCACTGTCCAGAGTACACGGAATACAAGGCACTTTCTCCTCCATCCTCTCCGCTTCCCCCTCTGCCGCTACGCCCTCACTTCCCTCATTCAGAGCGCCACCTGTGGGGCGGGTATGGATGCAGTAACAAACGACACAAAGAAAGCAAAGAAATCCTCCATGTTCCTTGAGCAGGAGAAGGTTAGTTCATGGCATCACACTAGTTCAGGCGCTCCCTGTTGTGGTTACTTAACCAGCTGGACATGGTTATTCAAAGAAAGACAATTGAATCAATTGGAAAAAAAGGTCAAATTATTTCTTCGCTTGCTCCATCAGAACTGCCAAAGTACATGTGTTACAGCAGAGTGCCCTATTTTGGAAAAAAAAAAAAAAAAACGAGGACAAAGTCAGTTGCAAAGGGGAATGTAGTATACTGAAAACTGTAGCTGCTGTCTTCCACTCTTTGTAAAACAAGTGTGTGAGCACAGATTATAAGTATGCAAAAGTTATTTTTGTCATCCTTTTTAATAGAAAAACGATTCTACAGAAAAACAAAAAAAGCCGAAGAGGACGAACATGTTTACAGTGGAATGCAGGACAAAAGATGTTTTCAGTGGACTAATTTCCTTTTGCGAGTGTCTTTTGTCATTTTATATGTAATTGCAGAGTTTTTATTTTAGTACAGGAAAAAAAAAGAAAATTTCAAAAAAGTATATATGGCAGCCATGAAGTTATTTAAATTAAATATTTCTAGTGCTGGCATTTCTTTTCTTTTGTGTAAAATAAAAGGTATTATTTGCAACTTGTTAAATATATTTATTCAGTCCATAGAAGCGCAGTCTTTTTTTTCCCCCCTCTCCTTTGGAACAATATTGAGACATTGGCACCTCCACTCTCATCAGTTGAGTCCTTGAGATGGTTTGATGCTAGGATGAATGTTACGGACTCAACTGAAGGCAAGCTTTGACTGTGATGTCACAACTGGGTAACTACTGTGCAGTTAAGTATTGCTATGATCCCTCCCCCTCCATGCATACAGACACGCACCCGTCTTTACCGTCATTGAGCCCTTCACTCTCCCGTCGCTTTCCTCCATCAGCTACCTTTAGGAAAGCCACTATGTGTTGGCAGTTCTCTCTCGTGTTTTTTTTTTTTTTTTTTCTCTCTCTTCTTGTTTTGACTCCCTTCTCCCCAATTTTGTTCTCATTTCCTGGTACTTGTATTTGTAATTATTTAAATTTTAAGTTTTTGTTTTTTTTTTTCCCCCTTTCTCTCCAGTATGAATTTTGACCAATTCAATAAAACTGTTGCTTATTGAACATGTACGTATTAGCCCAGGGGTTCTTACTATGATTGTTTCTTTTGTACATAGATCTTCCAGAACCATGTATTTGAAAAATACATTTTACACAAACTGTAAAGAATGATTTATATTATTTTTTAAAAACAAAACATCTTTGTATATGAAATACCTTTTCTTTTTTTTTTCTATGTCAAGTTGGTAGAAGCATTAGCATCACACATCTTTAAACTGTATATAATCAATCATTGGTCTTCAGTGAGAGCTTTTGAGCCAAGACTGCCTAGACTGGTGGTGAAAATGTTGAGTACACCTGAACATTTGTGTTTGGGGCATCTCTTCATTCAATTCAATGGAAGAACTCTTCCAATGACAATTTCTCTTTGGATTTCCTGTATGAAGGATAAACAAGGTATTAGGTTCTCTTGAGCAAAGCCATTGTATCTTTATGTAAAATAAGCAGAGCTCTCTTCATTTCTAATAAAGTTTTGAAATATAATTTTTGGTTTTCCTCAGTACATTGTGTTCCCCCCCCCCCAACCTAAATGTCAGCAGTAAATCACATGGGATTGAGATTTATTGAGATTAAACCTAAGGCCTATATTCTTTGAGGCACACTGTAAGTAAAGTGTGTACCTTAATGTGGTCTCCGAAAACGAGAGCAGCACAATAAACCGCAGGGTAGTCAACCAACAAACCTCCATTTGGTGACTATTACTATCCACTTAATATACAAGCTAAGGAGAATACACAAACTGGTCAACACATCAGACAACTCCTTAATTTGTGGTTGGCATAAAGACATTTTTAATTTTGAAATCCATAAAATATTTAATGTAATTGACCAGTTCATCACCATGTCCACTCGCCTCATAAGACTAAAAATGCCTTAACATGATATCCTCAATATGTATTCAAAAAGAAAATCAGTGCACAGTACATGGCCTTTGCTAAAACTAAACTCTGTTCTTACATGTAGTTAATCCGCCATGACGTTATTGGGCATGTGTTCAGCCAGTGAAACAGATCATTAGTAAACAACTTCTGATGTTGACATTTAATTGCTCACATTTTGTTAAAGAATGGAATCATGTATGCATTTCACGATGTGCCTTAGCATGACCATGACACCAGCTGGTCATCAGTCAAGCCAAAAAACACGTCGCTGAACCACAGCACTTCAGAGAAAGAAATCAAAAGTCTCTCCAGTCGGTGAGCTTCAGCCTTTGAAGCTGAGGTAGGCGCAAGAACAGTTGTGACCTGCTTCTGGCATATTCCGGCCTCACTGAGCATCTATGAGAATTGCTCCTCTGTGAAGATGCTTGAGAGGCCTTGTTCTGTTCTGCTGCAGATGTTAAGGCTCTGGAGTCTTTGTAAGAGGAGATGGCCTCCTCTATCGTGGCTGCCCAAGTAAGCCAGCTTTGGCAGCCAGGGCTTCATTCTGCTGGATGTGGTATTCCTGGAATCGCATGGAGATCCGCTGTGTCATCTTCAGGTACTTCTGTAGACAGCTTTCTGAACAAGTTGTCTAGGAACCATAATTATAAAAACTGGTTGAAATAGGCATATAATCACTGGTAACAAAGATTGTTTGACTACATCATTGTATATATGGAATTGGATAATATTGGAATGGAAGGGAATAGATCCCCTTGACATCAATATTTTCAAAAGAATAGACTACCAAGAACCTTACCTCTTCTTGTTTGACTTCCCTGGTCGTGAAGTCTTTTACACAGTCCATGAAGCAATTCTCTGTTAACTTGTTGTAAGTTCCCAGGAATTCCCGAAACTGGTGAGAAATCGGGCAGGATGGAATCAGGGCCAGGCACAAAATTTCAAGGGTAAAAACAGGACACGATCCAAAATAGACTTACCTGTTTCATCTGATCTGCCTCTGTGACTGGAGCTGCCATGGTTACAGCCTTTGGTTATCACACAGGAGGGGGAAGCTAATTTCGTTTAATTCTACAAAGGAACAAAATGTTATTAGGGAGCCATCAGGAGTCAGGGAACATAACTAACGTTACGTGATATCCTGTAAACCGAACAAAATCAAAGTGTTCTATGATAACAGACGTGTTGTTGACAACATCCCAACTAGGTTAACCCGTTTATACAGTCAATGGTTAACCCTGTCATCTATGACCAACGTTACTAAAATGTTAGAGCAAAGGGCCCTCATGTTCTCCAGCAAATTTGGCCGTTAGAACAGGCGCATGGACACATTTATATCGGACTGCCCGTTACACAAACGATACCCACAGGAAAACACATACATACTTAGAGTATTACATAAACACGTGCAAATAAAAACACAAGATCACCTTCTTAAAACCGTCGTGAACCCCCACGTTAAAGCTAATCACCTAAAGATTCCGAAGGACATGCATGTGATGATGTAAAATGTAGACAAACCAGACAATTTCCCTGAAACGCACTTTCAACAAATATCATATTAACATTAGTCTTCCGTCTTTTAATTACGCGTGAAAGTTAGTCTGGTCGATTATTATTTTAACTGCATATTTTCTACTTGAAGATTAAAGAAAGCAGTGTCGAATAAAAACGGTAGATTATAAATTCGATCATGTCGAAAGTACGAACCCCGAAATACAAATAGATATTCGAAATGTATCACCTTCTAAAATCTTCCGATGTGGCACAACTTCTTATTTTGAAAAGGGTCCTACTTTAATATCAATTTAACATGTTCATGGAGGTATCTGGTTTTAATTCAGTGATATCTATCGATACTACAATCACTTGCCTACAAATTGTCTATTGGTAATTAATTTTCTTAAGAGAACACAGAACATGACAGTGCGTTTTACGCCAAAACACTAGGGCGCGGTCTCTGTGTTGGCTGCATTGCAGTTACCAACGAACAAGTTTAGCTGGGATTGTTGTCAGCAACTGTTGCTGTGTTGTCGAGTTGTTAACCTGCAAAATAAGCATGCTTTATCATTTTGTCAACCTATGAAACGTTCAAAAAGTATTTAAAGTTTGATGGAGTGGTTACTGGCGTGTCATGCTTCTGGGACTAACCAGGTAAAGTTAGCAGTTTAGCCTTTTGCTTGTCAGATTATGTCTGGCTTGCCAACGTCAACTAGTTAACAATATCGGCTAACGTTACCTAGCTAGCGGCGGGAAATTTAAATAACATTTCAAACAAGTACCTTGTTAATACTTGAGGGATATGTTTAGATTCTCCAGAATGTCTGTTGAAGAAGGAATACATCACTTGCGGTATAATGGACAAATAAAGAACAAATTGTCATCAATTCATTCACTGTTGAAAAGATGTTTAGGATTGGCTAACGTTAGCATTGTTAAATGTCAGAGAAGGTAGGCTAAGGGATGATGCTTTATGTCCTTCAGAATGCATAGCTGATGCTGCGAAGATGTCATCGAGAAAATTAAACTTTAACGATTCAACTTCAAGTTCAGATGCTGGAGACATTTTAATCCGTTCAACCAGAGTTTACCTTCAAGAGGAAAACGGGCGCATTTCAAGAACAGCACATGAGAGTAGACCTATGACAAGTTCGGCATGCCAACAAATTAAGATTTCTGTTAGGAAACTTGATGACTTCCTTCAGTCCTATTCAAATGATGAAACCTCAAACTCTGGATCCAGTGGACAGCCTTTACTGTCCGAAGATCTCCAGGCAAATCGGCAGCCAAGTGATGTTTCGACAGGTGAGGAGCTATTTATCGTAACATTTAACGTTATTTCGGTTTAATTAAGGTATAGAGTGAAAGTCTGTTGTATTTACTATGTCGCAATTTTGTGGACGAAATGACAACCTTGTGCAAAAATGACATCCACATGCTCTGTTTTCCCCTCTGTGTATTGTTTTGTAGAGATGAGAAAGCAGGCAGCAAGAAAAGAATCTAAAGTAAGTTGCTTTGCCCTTTGCACACAGTCAACTGCTACCATTGTGCTGAGAGATGTTTTGTTTTGTGAGTTTATTAGATGGAAGTTAACTCATACCAATACCACCTTTCCTGTTCAATTGTAGGTTCCAAGGACTGAGATCCCCAAAGTGCAAACACATGTTAGCCAGGCAGGGGGCAGTGGACACAAAGGTAAACCACATAGATGGAAAAATCACAATGCTGTTGTCATTCACTAAGACATAAGATGTTGGTTACATGTACTTTTTTTCACTAATGTTTTCAGTGGCAAGATCTGATGTAGTGATATCTACCTATGCCGCTGGTGGCAAGGAGGCAGTTCGAGCAGCCATGAAGCAAAGGTGACACTGAAACAGATAGACGGTTACATAACATTAACACAGACAAATCATATCTAGAGATGTGACCTTGTCTGTTGATTAGGCCCCTCCCAACAATTGCTTGATTTTAATCGGTTTTTCATTGTCTCTCCATATCTTAGATCTCAGAGTGCCCCAGTGAAGCGGCAGGTGAAAGTGAAGCTGCTGGATCAGGATGCGGCGCCGACTTCAGTAATGCAGAGCGATCAGCAGCCCCAAGCCCAGCCCCAAGCCCAGCCCCAGCCCCAACTGGAACCTCAGTCCAGCCACATCCTGCCGCCTGCCACTGGATACCAGCACACTGCAACCACCGCTGCAGCAGTCACCGCTGCTGCTATCGCTGCCACGGCTCCCATCATGAAGGTGCAGTAACCTTAACCTCTCCTCCCAAATCTAGTCATGTTAGTAGCACTGTCTCATGGTTGCTGAATACTTGTTAGACCCTTTTGAAAGGCCACTTGCAGTTCACTGAGAACTTTTAACATCAGTTTGGTTCAGAAAGCTTTATTTGTCCCAACACTGGGCAATTGCTCACCCAGGATGCTCACCCCTAAAGTTCACTGAGAACTTTGAACATGCTCACCCCTGTCCTTTCCTGTAGGCACAAAGTGACCTGGAGGCGCTAATGGTGCAGGTTTCATCCGAGCTGAGACGGCTGCAGGAGGCAGGCAGTGGCGGCCGGGCCCAGGAAGGGGGCGCCACTGAGCGCGTGGCCCAGCTGGAGCAGCAGCTAAACACCTTCACCCAGCAGAGACTGCAGCACCTGGAGCTCATTCAGAACCAACAGCTGGAGCTGCAGGTACTGGTGGACTGTGGACCGCAAGGTCATTTACCGCTCCATCGGACATTACGCTACACACACTACACATTGCATCACATTACACACACACACCTTAAAGGGATACACCAACTTAGCTTCTTATCTTATTCGCGGTCTCCTACAGAGTTGGATAAGAGCATACATACCCTTCTCTGTTCATCGAGTAACCCGGTCTGACAACCCTGCTTTTAACCTAGCAGAATTCATTCAAGTGGCAGGGACCAAGCACTTAGTTACAATGTACTATAGATAAACAGCAATATGTAAAATGAGACTCAGCGATTTTCTTTGCTGCTACATACTGGTGCAGAGAGACACTCGCTCGTACATCCCTATATGTTGCAGGACTGTTATATAAGAGCCTAATGGTTAGAACGCCGGTTGACACTATAAAGCTTCACACTTTATTTCTTTTTTTTCCCCTTGTCCTGAAGAGCCGTCTCCTGGGCTCAGCTCTGGATGTGGTCACGGGCCGCGCCGCAGCTCCCACACAGCGTCCCCAGGCTGCCAGCGCTCCCCCTGCGATGGTCACCCCACCCCACCACACGCAGACCGACCCCAGCCTGGGCAAACTAACTCCTGACCGAGCCTTTAGAGGTATGTCCTACCATACAAGCCATTTCCTCCATTAGATGGAAGCTCAGCTTCCAAATGACACCGCCTCACTGTTTTCATAGGTGCATCAGCTATGGAGAATATTGCAACGAGCCGGAAAATTCTCCAGGTCTGTGCATCACCTACTTTATTTGGGCTGACAGAGGCCCAGTGTCTGTCTGTCTGCGAGTCGCAGCTTCTTCGGGGCGACCAAAGCGAGTGACTCGCCGTGACACCTCCGAAGCGCATTAATGCAGCACAGGCAGTGAAATGAGCCTGGCGCACGGAAGCCTTTGGGAATGGATGGCCCCATTAAGCTAAGCCTCCTCCAACAAACAAAGAAGCACACACTCCATAGAGTAGTAGCTGCGGTGGAGGCTCAGCCTGTGTTAATGGGAATCTTTTCGAATTCTCAGTCCGCCCTCCTCTGAAGTGTTGCCGTATTTTGAAAGCACATTCTGAAAATATGTACGCTAATAATTGAAGTAGCCTTGATGGTGCAATCCTGCTAATTAAATATTCCTTACAGTGCTGTTTTTATTTTTCCACGCCTGTGCTTTCCTCAAGCCTCAGGCAGTCAATTTGGGGATCAAAGAGGAAGAAGCCGGAACACTCTGGAGACACCAGCCCCCCGCAAGGTGGTTCCCAAACCCGTCCGCTGGAACAGTGGAGCGCAGAGCCCAAAGCAGCCTGCTCCCAAAGTATCAAAGCAGTCACGTCCAGAGAAAGGTTAGTCATGGCATCGCACGCTATCTGCCGGCTCGCTCACGTCCTTTGTTTGTTTGCCCACTTCAAAGGTGGCGTTTTTTTTACGGGGCGCGAGCAGAGATATATTTTACTTATCCCTGTTACATAATGAACTCTACTGTGAATACCAATGTGAGAAAAACAAGGGGTGCAGCGTTCAGCAGTGGAGAGAGGTTCGCACTGGAACACAAGGGGGCAGTAGCGCAACTCTCTAGCTTTCCCCAAAGCCAAACAAAGGCAAGGCAGACATGAGTGGGGGTACAATGCAGGGAAATATAACGTTTCATTCCGATTTACTGCAACGTTTTAAGAAATAATTGCAAACACGCACCTTCATTTTATTTCAAAAGAAAATAAGAGTGTTTAAATGGATTTTGGCACGCGGTTCCCAGGAACAGGCAATGCTGAGAGAGAGAGAGAGAGAGAGAGAGAGAGAGAGAGAGAGTCAAATGGATGTTGTAAACACTCAGGCTAGGCCACATGCTTGCCGTGTGCAGTAAGATGAGATGAAATGTTAATACACTCTTGTGTCATGCTCACATTCACTGTGTGTATATTTTTCCATCTGGTCACTCCAGATTGTATATTTGACTATCGTTTTGTGAAGAAAAGGCATTCAGAATACTGTAGACATGCCCTCAATCTCACTTAAAAACGATGTGTGTGTGTGTGAGTGTGTGTGCACGTTTCCGTGTGGAAAATGAGTGCAAATGGTAGGTTATCAGAGGGGCAGCCTGCCTCGCTATTGTATTGGTTTTAGCAATAGCAATGGCAGTCTGTTTTGTCCTTCACTGTAACAAGTCATCGTCCTTTTGTTTCACACCCTCTTTACGTCGCGCGTAAACACTGCCTTGTTGGCGTGGATCGCGACTGTACGCCTCTGGCTGTCTGTGGAGATAATTAAGGTTTGAGCCAAAACAGTGGAAAGCCGCATCTCAAGCCCACAGCTGTGTAAACGCGGGTTCAAGCGAAACTCATTAAAGGCACGCTATTTGTTTTCGTTTCCCCCCCCCCCCCCCCCCCCGAAACGGGTTCAATAAAGGTGTCCGCCAGCGTGGAATAACATAAGATGGCTGCATCATCTGGTTTGAGAGCCTTCCGTAAAAGAAAAAGGAGGGGTTGCCGGGGATTGCGGGGTAGGGGGAGTGGGAATCTCATATGCCATGAGTGGCCTAGAATTGGAAACAGACTCAACAACAATGCGAGACACTCCTTCACAGCAGTCAGTGTTCCGCCAGGGCGACAAAGCCTCCCATGGTGATTTCTTCTGGCATTTTCTACATCATCCTCTGTGTGTGTGTTCGTGTGTGTGCGCAACCCCCCACCCCCCCCCCTCCCCCCCTCCCCCCCCAAACACACACACACACACACACAATCCAGCCTGACGGCTCCTTTCCTTTTTCTTTGGCTGGCCCAGGGCCGGAGGTTTAATTAAGGGGCATTGCTCACTGCCTCAGGGTGAAAGGTCACTGATGGTATACCCCTACTCCCACCCCCACCCTCCTCCTCGCTCCCCGTCATCCCTAGGCTCCAACCCATCTCCTCTCATCAGGTGACTCCACCGTGAATAGCTCGCCCATCAGAACGTGAAAGCAACACTCATCTTCTCTTTTCTTTATCCCCCCCAACCACCAGCACAACCACCATCTCCCTCCGTCGCCTATCACCGACCTCTCCATCTCCTACACCTCCCCACCCCCACCGCCACCCATCCATCCACCCATCTCTCCCTCCCTTACATCGCTGTTTGCCTGCCTGCCTGCCTGGGCTGGTGCCCTGCGGCCAATCTCTGTCAGCAGGCTCGGGAGTGCAGCCGCTCCGCGTTTCCCAGAGGTGCCCGGCCTCCGCTGCCTCCGCTGACGCCCGCTCACCCACCCGTCAGCCGCTGCTGCAGGATGACAAATGTGTGTGGGAGAGCTCAGAGTTAATTACAGCTTCGCCTGCAACCTCGCCAGCTCCTTTCGTTTGTGTGTGTGTGTGTGTGTGTGTGTGTGTTCACAGTGTGGGTGTATTTTTAGGCGTAACGAGGGAGTGTGTCTGACAAAAGCTTGAGATAAGCTTTTAAAAACATCCTTTGTATATCTTTCAAAGTGAACGCATGAATGGCTTTCGTTCAGTGTGCGCAATGTTGAAAATCTCTTGGAAAGAAAAGGGTGATTGAGATTTGAATGTCGCTGATGAAAACGTAATTCGTTATATTGGTGTTTGCGTACGTGGCACAGATACAGAAAATGGCAGTGGCCGATATTTTTGTTTGTGTGGGGGTGGGGGCGTGCTTTAGCTGTAACAAAAAAAAAAAAAAAATCGCATGCGGAGCAAAACAAGGAGAAATTTCTGCCTAAGATGTCTGGGGCTCCATTTTGTCGCTAGTGTGCTTCAGAGTGGTTGTCATGGCAACCCTGCTATTTCTGCCATGGTCTGTGTTTCTTCTCTCTCCCTCTTTCGTTCTCTCTCTCTCTCTCTCTCTCACTCTCTCTCTTTCGTGCTCTCTGATTCTCTCTCTCTCTCTCTCTCTCTCTCCAGGGCTGCCAGACTGATCTCTTTTGGGGATAGGTTATTTTTAGTGCCCACGCTGTTGTTCCTCAAGCACATCAAAGCCACATTAAGTCCATGTATCACAGACAGGCACACGGACGGGCACGGCACCCACGGCTGGGGCGGTGGAAGGGGGGGGGGGGGGGGGGGGG
>JASCQY010000036.1:6585025-6595025 GCA_030264315.1 Sardinella tawilis
GTGTGTGGATGACTGATGACAGACAAATAAAAGAGGATGTTCCAGCTAACGGTCACACTAGCAACCTATAAAACACACACGCACACACACACACACACACACACACACACACACACACACACACACACACAGAGCCCCCACTCGGGCACGGCTATTGTTTGACCGCTCCTTGAGAAGAAATCCAAGGCAGCGTCCCTCGTCCATCTTCAGACGAGTCTCAATGAGACGCTTGACATGTGGAGAGATCTTCCCAGGCCTAATGATACTGTCATTACCACTGTGTTTGTCAGCAAGAGAGCGTTGTGAGGAAGGGTGTGTGTGCATGGGTGTGTGTGTGTGTGTGTGTGTATGTGTGTACTGTGTATGTATGTGTTCATGTATAATGTATTATTTAAAAGCTTCTTTGAAAAAAATGGATCACTTTAGTGTGATCTGATAGCGTGTACATCCCAGAGCAAGTGAATGTTTGTGTTTGAGGCTAACAGCTACATAATTGACATTTTCACATCCCTCCTCTCTCTCGCTCTCTCTCTTTCTCCCTCTCTCTCAAGAGGCATCTCAATGTATGCATGTCTGATGAAACTGCCTGAATGCACCACTTGAACATGGCTCTGGTTTTTCTGCCGAGATCTCAATCCTCCCTCTATCCTCACTCTCTCTCTCTCTTTTCTCTCTCTCTTCTCTTTCTCTCTCTCTGTCTCTTCTTTCTCTCTCTTGTCAGCTGGCGGGTGCTGGCGCTCCCCTAGTGGGAGCAGACTCTGCCGTCGGCGCTAATTACAGCCTCTTGTTTGCTCATCATGGGTCTGAGAGCACTGAGTGCAGCGCTGCGCTTGTCTGGACTGCCATCAGCAGACAGCAGGAGAGGAGAGAAGAGGAGAGGAGAGGAGAGACGGAAGAAGAGAAGGATGAAGAGGAGAGGGGGATGAGAGGAGAGAAGAGTGGTAGAGTGGATAGGAAGAGACAAGAAGGGGAGAGGAGAGGAGAAGAGAAGAGATGGGAGTACAGGAGCAAAGGCAAATGAAAAAAGGAGAGGAGAAGATTGAAGAGATGATTGAAGAGGAGAGGGGGATGAGAGGAGAAGAGAAGAAACACTACAGTGGGTAATGGAAGAGAGGAGACGAGAGTCTGGGAGAAGAGAAGACGAGGGATGAAGGAGAGGAGGTGAAAGGAGAAGAGAGGACTAGAATGGGTAGGGGAAGAGAGGGTGTGGAGGCGATTGCCATTGCCATGTTTGGTGGGGACATGGCCTGGGGATGGTCCCTTTCAACCCCCCCCCCCCCCACACACACACACACACACACACTCAAACACACACACACTCACACACCCCGGTAGCCTCCCCCAGCCTCCCCTGTCTCCCTGCAGCAGTCTGTGGAGCCCCCATTGATCTTCAAACAAGTCCCAAGAAGCCATAAACTTAATGGGAGGAAATGAAGGGAAGATGCAGAGAGTTTGTAAATCAAAACAAGAGCTGAGAGGAAGAGAGAGAGAGAGAGAGAGAGAGAGAGAGAGAGAGAGCAAGAGAGCAGGCTAAGCCTAGACAAGGACCGTCTGTTCTCCTGCTTTTCTACTTCTCTTTCTTTCTTTCCTTTTTTTTTTACAAACTGATTCGATTCTCTCTTGCTTATGGGGACGACTGATGTAAACAGAACGTGAGGGCGATCTGGCAGACCACATACGGCGCCATGACAAAGGAGATGAGCAAAGACAAGACGGAGCGCATGTTTATTTTATTTGTCCTCCCTCCCTCAGACGGAGAGAGAGAGAGAGGAAGAGAGAGAGAGAGACAGAGAGACAGAGAGAGAGAGAGGAGAGGGACGTCGCTGTAACACGCACCGCACGCTGGGAACAGCCTGTGATGGACACGGCGCTAGGGCGTCATTAGTGCGTTTCCTGAGGCAAACTGTCCTTATCATCCAGCTGGGGAGATCAATACAGGTCCCATAATTCCCCCCTTCTTCTTTTCGGCCTTATCTGAAATCTCTGGAGCCAGCGGGGCCTGGGCCAGCGGCTACAGCGGCTAAAGCAGCAGCAGCAGCAGCAGGAAGCAGGCAGCATTGTGCTCCAGACAGGTCATAACTCTGGGAAAATGGATCCCTGCGCCACACTCCGCCATATTTAAATGAGCACCCTGGCTGACCTCTGCGAGAATGCTAACTATCGTGAGCAGGGAGAGAGGGGACAAGAGACACAGAGAGAAAGAGAGAGAGAGAGAGAGAAAGAATGGGGGAAGAAAGAGAGAATGAGAGAAACATGGATGGTGGGGGGTGGGAAGAAGGGAGGGAGAGAGAGGTGGTGGAATGGAAGAATGGGGACAGAAAGAAAGAATAAGAGAAAGAGAGTGATGGGGAGACATGGGAAAGAAGTGGTTGAACAAGGGAAGAGACAGAGGTGGATAGAGAGAGAGAAAAAGAGGGAACAGGGAAGGAGATAGAGAAGGGGATGTCATGGAGGTGGGGTAAAGGGTTAGGTGATCATTGTCAGAACGCATTGTCTCCTTAATAGACTTTTCCCCCCCCTCTCCCCCCATCCCTACCCCCAACCTCTCTATCCCCTCTCCTGGTTCTCTCTCCCCAGTGTGTCATCAGGGCCTGGGCTCTGCTGGAGGGGGTCCAGGAGGGGTCGTCTGTACCCCCAGGGGAAGAAAGGGGGCCTCGGAGAGGTCAGGTGGAGCTGGGTGGTGGTGGTGGTGGTGGTGGGGAAGGGGGGGTTGGAGAGTGTGTGTGGTGGGGGTGGTTAGTGGTCTCAACAGGACCCAACATTTCATTTACATGTAATCAGAGCGACGGAGAATAGGGCTTTAGGGAGAGCCAGAGGGTGGGCTTTTCAGCTGAGCTGTATTTGATGTTTGCAGGGAGGGAGGGAGGAATAGAGAGAGAGAGAGAGAGAGAGAGAGGCAGAGGGGGAAGAGAGAGGGAGGGGCAGAGCTGATGAGAAGAGGGCAGAGGAGAGGAGAGGAAAGAGGAGGAGAGGGGTGGGGTGGGGTGGACACTAGCTCAGCAACCATTTTCAAACACACTTAATTAAAAGGCTGTCAATAAGGAAAGTTGTAGAGTCAACTTGTTCAACCAGCTCCCCTCAACCAAACACAAGCCCTGCTGAGGAAAGAGAGAGAGAGAGAGGGAAACATTACGTAAAAGACAACACAGAAAACATGCAGTGGTTGCCATGGGACTGGAGAAGAGGGGAGGCAAGGGGAGATGAGAGAAGGAAAGAAGAGGTGAGATGAGGAGAGGAGGAGGAGGAGGAGGAGGAGGAGGGGAAAGTGTAGAGGGGATGAAGGGGAGGAGGGGAGGAGGGGGCCTCAGCTGAGAGCCAGTGCCCAGCTCCACATAATGAACCCACTGGGAACTAATCACTTTGTCATCTGAGGCCAGTTGCATAATCATTAACCCCTTCCTCTCCCTCAGCATCATTGGGTTGTGGGTCTGTTCCCAGATCAGTTGGATTTCTTTCATTTAAAAAGTCTCTCCAACTATATCTTAAGTGCACACATTCTCTGCACAGGGAAGTTTTGTCCTCAGAAATACAGTATATTGCTTTGATTGTTATACTGCTGTGATTGCTACATTGTTATGATTGCTATATTGTTATTTAGAGCAATATAGTGGTGTCCAATCAATAATGTTTTGTTTCATACCACAATGATATAAATCTTCCGGTTTGACCTTGAAAAGTTATTTATTTACTTAAAGGCAGTGACTATGGGTGGATTAACAGCCTTACGTGCATAGTCACATGAAATATGTGTATATATCCAGAGGTCAAAGGTCACGCAAGAACATCCTCTAATGCCTTCTGTTGCCATAGTGAGGCTGAGCGAGTGGAAGCTGAGGCGAACCTGCAACTTTGAAAGCCAATCGCCAAAGTTAACTGGAACACGTTTGCATAATAGTGCTCTTTCCACCCCAAACAGCACATAGCCTAGCTGTTCTGCTTAGCATGTGAGTTGCATAATCCCCTTTTTGTTCACCTTACCTGGTTTAACTTGCCTCGTCTGTGGAATGCCATTTATGGCGTGAGCCAGTGTTCTGCGGCGCAGAAGAGAAAAGTGTTGATGTGGGTCTTGATAAGGAGCCGGGGAGTCATTAGGGAGATGATCTCTGGCCTTTGCCCAGCGTGAAGCTTGTAAAGGGAAGAAGTAGGAGAAAAAAAAAATAGCTCAGCTCAACTCTCTCTCTCTCTCTCTTTTTTTTTTTTTTCGTTCCTCACCGGCTAAATGAAAAAGGTCATTGTAATGAAGTTGACCTGTGGAGTCATCAGACGAGACTTGTGGAGCCTGTTGTTCGTGAGAGAGAGAGAGAGAGAGAGAGAGAGAGAGAGAGCAGAGGGTGAGTGTAGAAGTGAGAGACCAGAAAAAGAGGCCCTTGTGCAGTGTAAGTGTGTGTGTGTGTGTGTGTGTGTAGTGTAGTGTAGCAACATTGTAAAAGAAACACATATAATGCTGTTAAGAGTTTAACAGCACACACAGAGACACACAAATGGAACTTACACAAGCACACACACACACACACACAAAGTAAATGAAAGTAGGTCTGAAGGGAGGTGAGCTGTGACAGAAGCAGCCAGTGTAATCCCAAAGGGCAACAGGCTAGCTTGTTTGGTGTGCTGCGAACCCGTCACCTGTGCGTATTGACCTGCTCTGTGTGCTGACGCTCAAGGGTGAGCAGCTTGGCGTGACAGCCAGAGCCAGAGCCCCCTCAGGACAGGACAGCCAAGCAGAAGGACAGGGGACAAGCTGGGGACAAGCTGGGGACAAGGGGACAGGAGTTCAGGGAAGCACTCAGAGAACAGATCGAGCAAGACAAAGACATTGTCATGGGATAAACACACCGGGGCCAAAGACCATATTTAGACTAGTAGCTAACAAGCTTTGCTATTTTGAAAGTGGATTAGCTTGCTGGTATTGGTCATTAGCTGTCTTTTCTTTATGGTATTTTGACCTGTTTCCTCCTCCATGGCACATATCATTATTAATATGGTTCATTATCAGAGGAGCTGTGATAACAAGAAAAAGAGGAGAGAAAGGAAAAGGCAGAAGAATATGAGGGGGAAAAAGAAGCAATTCATCTCTTTCTGCGCTTGTGTTTCAGTTTCAGAACTTTTCTTACATCTTCATCACCAAGCTCTGTTCTCCTTGGATTTTATTTGATGTCCCCCTTTTAATTTATTCTTCATAAATATCCACGGCCTTCTAATTTCAATGACAGCCAAAGTGCCAAGTTGGCTAGAATGAAGGGTCTTGCGCATAGACTAAGCTAGCATGTGGCGTGTGGGAGTATTGCCCTAGCCCACTCATGTTTGCTTGGGATCTTGCTTATGGTTAGCAAATTACAAGTTGATTTTGCCAAGTTATCTAATTAGTTTTCATTCATGTCTGTTCATTGCTTTACTCTGCCTGTCATTTAAACTACGGCTCTAATGATTTCTATTTTCTCCTCTGTAGGCTAATGCTAATGCCGGGGTCGGCAGAGGTGAGGCCCATCAGCACTGACTGTTAGCCCAGCAGCTAGTTTCTGCGTGTGGCTCTAGCGTTGTGCCTTCGCCGTCTGTCTTCTCCCCAGATGGTAAGGAGCAGTCTCTCTCTCTCTCTCTCTCTCTCACAGCTGACTGATCTCATCTCAGTCAGCGAGCGCCATATTTTCTCTAAAGCTGCAACAGCCATAATTACGCTCAGCCTTGCACTCCACTCCTAATTCCACTGCTGTAAATCACCTCAAACAGAGGCTGACGTTTGGGGTAATGGACACACACACATGCAAACACACACACACACACACACACACACACACACACACAGGATCACAAATAACAGGGATTCGGCAGGGCCATAAATGGATTTTAGCTAGCTGGAATGGATATATTGCTTGTGTGTGTGTGCATTTGCTTAAGTGTTTAGTGTGAGTTTGTGCATCTTAGTTCACATGTTCATGTGCTTACTTTATGCTACTCACTGGGTTAAAAGGATGCAAGCTGAGGGGACTCAGCTTTTTATCTCACCATTTATCCCTTTTGCTGACCTTCTCTCTCTTCCTCTCTCTCTCTCTCTCCCTCTCTCTCTCTGGGGTCATTGGAAAGAGAGGGGCTCATTAGGATAATGGAGGAGAAGAGCGAGATGGTGAGTAATGGCCCTCACAGCTCCATCCACAAACACGCCGCCCAGCTCAGCCACCAAAACGCCCTTCCCCGGTCTGCTGACAGAGCGTCCTATTCTCAGACATGCCTTTCTGTAATGACAATCAAGGCCTCTGTCTAAATTACTGTATGTTTACATTGTGTGTGTATGTGTATGTGTAGGCACATGGATTTCTATATGTGTGTGTGTGTGTGTGTGTGTGTGTGTTGTGTCCACATTTAAGTATGTCCAGAGTCCGTTAAGTATGTCAAGAGTCCAGACGTAATTTTGACCACACTAACTATTTCGCTTGCGTGGCAGGCACATTCCGTCCGTCTGGGGTGGTGAACAGAGCAATGCGTTACAATGCCACTGAGTCCACTTGGTCAAGACACTGGATTTATATATTCAGCTGGAAAAGTCTGAAACCGAGATGTTGTCTTTGGTGTCTGATACTCCCCCCTGTGACTCACTATCTTGTCTGCATTGTTCTTCTTGTCCAGCCACAAATGGCCGCGAAACTATGTGAGGGATTTCTACTATCACTGGGCCCGATCTCTCTGAAGTGGACGCTCCTCACTTAGATTTCAGATGGGGTGTCAGGTTACAGCCCTAAGCCTCATTAGCAAAGGAGGGTGGGGGTGGGGGTGGAGGGGTTCTTGGCACCCCTCCCATTGTTTTTGGGAAGCCATCCCCACCAGAGAATCAAAGAATGTTACAGGGGGTTTAGCCACGCCAAATTATATCCAGACAAGTCATGTGCACGTCGCGTCACATGGTGCCGTAATGAACAGCATCACCTCCAACCTAACATTGCGTGCTTTCCTGGATAAATTCAAGGGTTGAACTTTCCCTTAAATAACCTTTTGGTGCCATGCAATTAGTTGTTAATGAACTAATTGGTGCAGTGCCCTTCTACTAGGCACCCATGATGTTGTAATGTGTCCATAACTTAGCTTATGCTAAGTTAATGATTAGGTTTAGTAACATGGAACTGCATGTCCTGACATGAGAGGTGCTTTTATGACTTAACTTACGTAACTGTATTGTCCCTAAGCAATGTTTTTCACCACAATGTCGAGCTTTTTTGTCTTGTTTTCACAAATATGTGGTACAACACATGCGTTGTTTACATCTTCGCCAGAGCTGAGAAAGAGAAAAAACATTTGGGGTATCCACAAAGACTATCCCAAAAATGCTGACCAGCATCAGCCTCCGGCCCCTGGGAAGCTTTTGGGCAACAGGTTGAGAATTTGCGACTTGTTTTTGTGATGCACTCTCTTCCAGGCGTCCATTCTTCTCCTTCACTAAGCCCACCCCACCCTTACCCTAACACAGGTCTTTGGGACGGTATAGGCAACAGTGTCGGCCAAGACAAAAGCCCCCCTGAGAACCTCCTGGACTTAACTCTGTTTCATCTTCTGAAGCTCTTCATTGGAGCTCTTTTGGCACCCGTGTCTTTCAAGCAGGGCTTAATGCCTGATCATTGGGCGTCCTTTGTGTGCGGTCTGGTATTAGGACAAACAAACAATGCCCCCTGCCCCCTTCAAACAGCCATCTATGGGCTCAAGCCTTCAGGAGGGCCTGATTTATGGGCCCAAGGCTCTAAAAGACATGAACCTGCGAGAGTGGGAACTCACGCAGGAACTTCTTTCTCTTTCTTTCTTTCTTTCTTTCTTTCTTTCTCTCTCTCTCTTTTTCTGTCTTTTTCTACTTACATCCCCCTGTGTGGATCTTACCGGTTGTCTGCAATGGGTGTTCTCATGAGATAATGTGCTTTAGAGATGACATAATGACCAAATGTTTTGAATACTCGATGTAATAAAATAGTTTTAGAGTTTAATAATGGGCTTCATTTTCACTTTCAGTCCTTCCCAGGTGGCACTGGGAATGGGATTTTATTTTTTACTTCCTGGCACGCACACACACACACACACACGCACACACACACTAATATCTGTTGCTAGTTTGCCGTTTGTTGTTGAGTAGTTTTGTTGTACCTGCAGGCTTTGGGGGAGGTGGTTTTGGACGGAGAGGGAGGGCAAATAAGTTTATAAGTCTGTTTTGTTCTTTAGACTTCAGACCACCCCCCCACCCCCAAACTAAATTGTCATCTGGGGGGCAAGCGTGCAGAATTTCCGGCTTCTGCCTCCTGCAGCTTGCACTTCTCTGACTGTTAGGCACTCACCCAATAGAGCAGTCATGCAAGCCAGCAAACGAGAGGATGAAAAAAGAGAGAGAAAGAAAGAGGGAGGGAAGGAAGAAGGGAACAAGAAGGGAGGGGACAACAGAGGAGGAGGCAGAGACAGAAAAACACTGAAACAGAGACAGAGACAGACGTATACTAACATACAGACAGATATGAAGTAAAAGACATGAAATGAGAGAAAAGGAGAGAGACAGAGAGAGAGAGAGAGAAGGAGAGAGGGGGAGGGTTGTATTTGTGTTGCGCGCAGGCTGTGCAGCTGTGAAGACCTACTTCTCCTCTCTGTGGTGTGCTGTTGCTTGTTCTCTGGCTTCTAACTACATGTTCTCTCAGGCGCAATGAACATCCAGTTTTGAGCTTTTGGAATTTCCGATCTAGGGAACCGCTATGGTGTGGGCTTACAGATGGACAGACAGAGAGAGAGAGAGAGAGAGAGAGAGAGAGAGAGAGAATGAAAAATGTGGCCTCTTTGCAGTCCTTCCTTCTTCAGCTTGTTATCCAGTTGAATTCCTCTCATAACTTTTAAGTCGCAGATCTCGATTGCTACAGACATGGAAATACAATGCGAGTCAAACGGGAACTGTTCTACGATCAGTAATAAGCTCATGAGAACAGTTTTTTTCTCTCTATCTCTCTGTCTGGACTATAAAGGTGAAGTAATTAATGCCATATAGCTGTTTCTTAAGAGGAGACCTCCTTGTGAGCTCGACGTCTTACTCAGCTCAGTGTCCATAAGCCATGTGGCGAGTCCATCGGTGATTCACCTCACACGTGTTTTACTGACTGAAGACATAATGGGGGGAGAGCAGACTCATCCTTAGAGCTTGATTCTTCAGACAAAAAAAAGGAGTCTGTGTTGTCAAACAGCTCAGGAGTCAAGCCCCCCCCCCCCCTCGGGATTGAATCACGGCCGGCTGTGATTCTGAGAAGCCTTACGTTCTCCTCTCTCCTCGTGCTATCTAATTTGCCTCACCTCGCTGAAAGAGGGGCAAGTCTTTCATTCCCTGGTAATCACTTTTTGTGAGCGTTGCGGCTGAATGGTAGCGGTGATTACGTGCCCCTCTGAATGCCATTCAGGGGCTTGTTCGCCGGGAAAAAAAGACACAAAACTGAAAGGACTCAATCAAAAAAGACTGACCCCCATTGTCGGCGTTCTGCTTGGGTTGTTGCAAGTATGAGTGGGGAGGAACGTGTGTGTGTGTGTGTGTGTGTGTCTCAAGGGAAGGGATGCGTATGTGTGTGTGTGTGTGTGTGTTGGGGGGTATTCGGAACAAACAATTTGTCACAACAACACACATTCAGTGTTTCATATGCCTCACCCCTCTCTCTCTCTCTCTCTCTCGAATGTAAAATGTGCTGACTGCGTGTGGTTTGTGTGAGCGCGGGGCGGCTGGAAGAGGCCCCAGAGACGCGCAGCATTCCTTAAATCAAGTGGAAAATTGTTAACTCACTCCTATATGAAGACGTTCCGTCTGCTTCTCTCCTTCTCTCCCCCCTCTTTTTTTTCCTTTCTTTCTTTCTTTGCTCCTCCGCCTTCTCCATCTGCCACTCTTTCTCTCTTTCACTCTCTCATTCTCTTACTCTCTCTCTCTCTCCCTCTTTTTTTTCAGCCACGCTGCTGTCTTCCCTGGTGGCTACACCTGCCAGGTGGCTGCTGTGTGACCACTGTGTTAGTTTCT